>OY751316.1:26197951-26325322 GCA_963564615.1 Rhorus exstirpatorius | reverse complement strand
GTTGCAGATCTATTCACGGGTTAATCCATTTATGAATCGTGCAAATACAATATATATATATGTATATAATACAATAATGATAAAAAACGAAAAGTTTCGTGGGCGATCATTGCCGTATATAAACGCACCCAGGAAGACTCTTGTCCTTGGGCGTAGCGTGGAAAATCGCGTCATATCTCTTGCGCTTTTTGCAATGATAATTCTTCTGACGGTTTCGAAAGACGCTTATAACGGTTTGACGATGACGACGACGGCACGTAAATCTCCTTTGAGTACAGCTGATACTTCCGGAGTATTCTCTGTCGACGCGGTTTCTGGCGAATTATCGAGAATAATGAACTTTAATATACGTATGAAGATATCAAAGGACTGCACTGGTATAAAAGCGTGGGTATAATAAAGTATCGGACATATAGAAATAGAGTCATCCCGCGGGGTGCGAGCTCGAGAACCACCGAGAATCTGATGTGTGTATGCATATATATATATATATATATATATATATATATATATATATTTATATTCTCAGCGAAATCGCGACCGCGTGATAATAAATTACGATATAATGACGTGGAGTAATTAATACGATAATTTCACCGTACGCGAGCACACCAGAGAGGCACTTAAGCTTCTCTATATGTATGCTTCTGATGCTTCTATATACCGGTGGAAAATTTTAACCTCCATTAACCCCGAATCTTTCATGCTGCTAGCACTCTTTGCTCGAGCCTCTGAATTGTGTCTGTATAATACATTATATTTATATAAATGTGCATACATGTACTTTCGTATTCAGACGGAAAACTAAGAGTGAAAATTTCTACACTGGGGTTACGTACAGGAGCTCGTACATTCGTGTTGAAAAAGCATTAAATTTCGAACATTTTTGTTTCTGCGATCTCTTTTTCTAAGAGTCTAATTAACTGTTGAGTCTAATGAATGCTCGATTGACATGAAAAAATATAAATAACTTTGAGTTTCATGAAGATCGCTAATTTAGGGCAATTGGCCCAAAAGAATTTGATTCTGTTTCTTTTTTTTTTCGTAATAATGGTCCGATCTTTGGGTCTTGACGCGAGATAAAATTGTAATTCTTCGATATACTTTATTTGGAATTTCTATTAAAAGTTTTTCGAGGATTCAGTCCTAGGATTCAGAATCAGCGGTTTGAGTGGTTTCATTTTCACTGGAAAGTTATTCAAACTCATTGTATCGTCAGGTAAGCCTTCGTTGAAATACAACAGCTATAAATAATTTAGCAGGAAGAGTTTCTTTAATTACCCTCGCGGTCACTAATTGGATAACTTTTTTTTTATAAATTTTCATCCGAAAACAATCCAGCTGCAATTTTAAATTACGGTCATTTATCTTATTCATTGTACACCATCATACATTTGTTAGGCCCAACGGAGAATAATTAACATATTTTGCTCGTACAATATGTTGTAAAAACCGTTTTATTTTTTGTCCCAACGTTTACTGCTTTGTTTTTTTTTTTTTTTTTTTACATGACTGTACGTCCAGTGTATCTTTAAACGACCAACAGCTGCTGCAACCGTATACACGGTATATTACGCACAACTATAGGCTCGGTTAGTTCGACAGACCAAGAACTTATGTCGCCCTCTGACCTCGCCCCCTCGTACACAATAACCCGAAGAACCTCTCTCGTATATAAAATTGTATACATAGAAATAATAACGAACGATTCAGCCTCGTTGCATCGTTCTTTAGCAATGAAAGTCTCGTTGCCATATGATCGATAATTAAAAAAAATAATTTTTCCTTCGACTCGCTGGAAATAGGAAAATATTCATGCGGACGTATTATATTGTTATGTGGCTGCTTGAAAAATAAAAAGACAACCACATTTTGCTCCGAGAATACAATAAATTCAAAAATAGTTACAGACGCATTTGAAAAAATGTCTCCCATAACTGTCCCGGAATCGGACTATATGTACAAAAAGCGATCCAGAAAGGTGCGCTTGTGCTCTCGCTCATGTTGTCAGAACTTGCCTCTCGTGCTCTGTTTATACAGTTGCATACACCGGAGGATGCAGTTCTCAACTGCATAAGAGTACGCTTTAAATATATACATGTATATGTATTACGGATATGTATAGGCGCGTAGGTTCGTGCGTGGCTAACGCGCGCCTCGTTCAATTGCCCGGCTCTCTGCGCTGATAACCATAATCACGTATATGGTTGCCCATATATACCATATAGTACATATTATATACATATACATATAGGAACGAAAAAGTTCGAGTATGAGGAGTGCTCGCGTCATTACGCGCCCTGTGCATGAACATATACATAGCTATACTGTTATTATTATTATTATTATTACATGTAGCATGGGTATGGGGAATTTAACGTTGAACCGAGCGCTAGCTGTGACGATTATTATTTATTTTTTACTCTATTATTATGTACAGAGCAACACGCGTGTAAAGCCCACATGAATTCAAATAAACTGGTTCAGTTTTGTTTGCATTGAAAAATTTTCCGTCAAGTTTTAGCAAAATTTATTCTGCCTGAGAGCATAAATTTTCAATTTTTTTTTTTCTTCTCATAAGCGATTTTCAAGCATTAACAAGCGATGGAATTTTTTAAAGAAATTGTGACAATTCGTGGGCCACTGAATTTTTATTGTGATCGACCAGACAAGTCGATTTATTTCGAATGCCCTGTATATATGTTGAATGAGCTATGTTGATGTGCACTTGAGAGATGTTACATGCAATCGCGTTCTTTAGGATGTCAGCCAAAGGGAAATTAACAAAAGTAAGGAGGAGAAATGCAAACTCGCGGGGTTCCTCTTCAGCAAAATAATGCGATGATGCTTCATATACCTTTTATACTTGAGCAGGCGGCGTATTTGTATACACACAGATTCTCCTATCCGTCTCGTTTCTCGAGTCTCGTTACTCTCCGTATTTATATAAATATACATATAGGCATATTTCCGTATATGCATATTTCTTACGAACTCTCATCTCCCTTGATGTCTCTCCGTTACTATACAAAGTGAGCCCCCGTGGCGAGTCTCACGCCCCCGCGTTAACGGACGCCCATTACTATTTACGAGTGGAAACACCGAGGCCTTGGTGCATAAGCGAGAGTTGAAGAGAGAAGAAGAATGAGAGTGAGAGAGATTCATGTACTCGCTCTCTTCTATATACCTTCCTACCTTTTGCTCTCTCTGGCGTTTATTAATCGCTCTCCTACCTCGCGTTCATTCCACCGCGTGCTGCGATTGCAAGCTCGCAAACGAATGGCGCTGATGCACCTGTGGCTCAACGTTGCATCTTCCTGCATGACTACATGCAGAAGGTATTTCACGAAAAGTGGGGCAAATGTCGAACGGAAAAAAGAACCTAAAATTAAAAAAATAAAATAACGCATCCGATAGCGAGGCTTGAATTCATGAAAATCAATTTAATAATTGGCGTCGAGACGCAACCGCATTCTTTCCTATATTGGTAAATTCGTAATATATTAGTAAAATGAAACCTGAAATTTTATTCTCAAAGTAAATTCAAAGTCAAAATTGCTGACCTCCGACCAAAAATCGTATCTTACACGCGCGTATGCGCATAGAATTTTCAAATATATAACACGCGAAATTCCTTAAATTTTTTTTTTTTTTCTTCATTAACTTTACCTCTCATATCCTCGTGAGAACTAACCGCGTTTCCTTTCATTTTCGAGATTATTACGACTCGCGAGAAATTTTATGACATTTATATGTATTCTCCGGCCAGGAGAGTCTTTGATTGCGGAAAATATCGCAGTTATCCCCCTTGTCCAAAGACTCTTCAAGTATAGAGAGAGAGGGAGAGAGGAATGGATATTTTTTCTCTTTCTCGCTCTCTCTCTCTCTCTCTCTCTCTCTCTCTCTCTCTCTCTCTCTCTCTCTCTCTCTCTCTCTCTCTCTCTCTCTTTATCCCCAGATCCGATGGAGCGATTATATGATTTTTCGCAAAAAGTGCAAATGAGAAAGAGAAAGATATTCTATATATATATATCTATATACATGGACAATAAGACGTGCCGCCAAGGCATCGATCACTTTGCTGGCTCGCGAGAGTCTCCTGGAATTATCGATCGGCTACGGCATAAATCCTTTCTCTCTCTCTCTCTCTCTCTTTATCTCTCGTTGGCGGCAACGAGCAGCAGCCCCACGTGTCCTGGGATCTGGGTCGCATCCTGAATTCTACGTCGCTATACATACTGCTATACCGCGCGTGCATCACCATGTAAATACATAGCCATAATATCGATTGCTTGGAATAAAAACGACGCAACTGACGGAATTCAAGCACAAAAAGTGATGTTTTTAACGCCCTCACGGTACTTGAGATTCGATATCATGTGTACGGCGATCTCGCGGCCTCGACCGCGAATATAAGACACCCACATAAAAGCTTCGTGATATGTTCGCATCATTATACAGCGTTCCATACACACATCCTTCGTACAGTATAAAATTGCAGGTGAGATGTGTTCATATACATATATATGTACATATGGGATATTATTGGGGGCGACTCGCTAAGTATCTACTCGTCGGCACGTTAATACACATACATACAGAAATAACGATCGATCCAATACCCGAAAAAACGTAAAATCCATTCTGAAACATCACTCGATACGTCCCTTTGATTTTAAGCTCGCGGCATATTATCTCTCTCTTTTACGGCGCGAGATCCCACACGATATAACTCGATTATCCCGATAAGTGCGTTCGATCGATCGAACATACAATAAGTGGGATATACACGAGATGCCGATTTCGCGCCACGTGGAAGCCATATACGAATGTTAAATATATATACAGAAGAGGAGAGAGATGAATCTTTGCCGGGGGAATACGTGCTCTCGATGCCCCAGCTGCGCGAGACTCAAAACGTTTTCACATTGCGCGCACTTGTGCTCGATTATAAGCGAGTGCGAACGTAAAATTGAGCTCTCGCTCGTAATATCGGTATATATACCGCATATAAATGTGTGATATAGTCGCGAGAAAAGGAGGATGAATTATCGTGGGAGCAGTGAGCATTGCAAACATGATTCTGCGAGAATTCTCTCGATTCGGATCCTTATCGCGAATATCGACGATCGCGTATTATCGTGTCGAACGCGCTCGATATTAATTGTGACGAATTTAGATCGTTTATGGGAGGAGAAAACACAATCTGCTTTGATATCTCGAATAAACTTTGAGTTAGAGGCAAAATTATTCGAATATGGAGGTAAATAAATTGGCCTGGAAATTGCTAAATTTTCTAATTCTTTTTTTCTTCCATATGGTCAGGAAATGATAAACGAATCTTCAATTCTATTGCCCCTTTTTCGATCGAATGCCGTTGCATTTACACGTCAAACTAACACCGTAACAGCTTTTTTTTTTTTTTAAAGAAAACCGAAGCATTAAATTCAAGAGTGCAGGATTAAATTGGTCTTGCGTAAAGTTCGATCTGCTTGGGTGGGTAGTGCCAGCTTTGATGGAGAAGCGAAAATTCGTCTTTATATAAACATAATCTGTGCATAAATATGAGAACGATGGGTATATAGGAAAAAAAATGATATATCCAAGCCTCCTTTCTTCTCAATATATATATATATATATATATATACAACTGGAAGGTATTGCGGGTCTGGGCGTCGGGTACTTGGCAAATCGTAAATCAGATCTGAGGATATACTTGAGAACAACTAGCAGATACGTGAGAGGGGGATTGTGTACGGATGTCGCAGTGTGTCATGTATGTCTCGTTCGTGAGATCGTTTCTTTCTGGCTCAAAGAGAGGTTTACGATGTCGTTGGCATCTCTCGCGAGCTCGCAGAAAGGCTCTTTAGCAAAAATGCACCACGAAAGCGGTTGTGCGACGCCCTTCAAGAGTCGCCAATATATCAGAGAAAGCTGAGGATTCTGCGAGAAATGAGTGAGAGAGGCTTAAACGGCGCCCTCTCGTGGGAGGTCTCGCTATACTTGCCCTTCCGCATCGCGGGGCTCATGTCATTTAGCAATACCGGACAAGAAAGTATCGCAATAACGTAAACAGGGTCGAGTACACTATAGCGTATATCTTTTATGCACTTATTATTTTCTATATTTAAGTACACAATGACGATTGACTCACCGGGAAGTTTGAGGCCACAATTCAGTATGTGATCAGGTAAATCGTGAATGCTTCTGGGTGTTGATATCTCCTCGACTCTTCTCTTCGTGCCTGGAATACGATAATGAACTATATGTAATCGACGATTGTACAATTTTATAGAAAAAAATAAGAAATTTCAGTACAAAAAGGCAAGGAGAGTCTGCAGACGGGCCTGATGATAGCCCGTCTGAAAGCCTGTATAAAATAGCTATATATGGCCAGAGGAATTGAAAATTTTTTATTTATTTTTTTCTCAAAAATCATTTTCCAGGCCTCTGTTTCATATTGTACTGTAAATTCGATCACCACTAGGATCAAACTAATACCAGCCCACAACAGTGAATGGAAAAAAATAAAATCCCAAATTTTGGTACTAAAAGGCAAAGGGACATGCCTGTAGAGATTTGACCGCCTTAAGAATCAAAAATATATTTTTTTCTTTTCCTCTATTTCATAAGGATGAACTAGGATGCAAGTATTACTATGCTATCCATCAATAAACAGAATTAAGATATTTACAGCCTGAAATGGTGAAAAGAAAAAATATGAAAAAAAAATTTGGGCCAAAAAGTAAAGGCAATCTGCAGGTGATCTACGAATTAGCTTTACAGTTTAAAAATGTAGATCCACTCTTTATCATGGCATTGCCCGAAAAAAGGCTATTTTTACCAGTGTCAATATCTTAATAGTCGGTAAAATATATAAATATATATAACTGACCGAGAATGCTCCACTAATTTCACGTTATACTCGACCCTCTCATTAGTTCGTCCATAACAAAAAGTACGAAGAAAGGGAAACTCGAAAATCAAAATTTTCCTCCTGACGAGAGAACGTAATTTTTTGCAAGAACAAAAAAAAGAAAGTATTCGACAGTGAGTCTCGCATATACACGCAGCCGTGGAGTCAATTAACGTCTTGCCAAATGAGTGATAATCGTGTGGAAACAGGAAATACTAAGAAAAATATATATAGAGAGAGAGAGAGAGAGAGAGGGAGGGAGAGAGGAAAAAAGAGGCAAAGATATCAAAGTTGGACAAAGGACCACCCGCTTGAAAATTTCAATTGTCAGTACGGGAACGCGCGAGTTCTCTATTATATACACGGGGAAACGCACCCGCGCGATATACAGGAGAAAGAGCAATTTCCGAAGCGTAATATATACGATAAATATATACATATACATATATATATATATATATATATATATATATATATATATATATATATATATAGGATATTGGTATACGTGTGTGTACGGCAATTTCAATTAGTCGAGAGAGTCTCTCGAACCGAGCGATTGCAACGACCAACACACATATGTGTTAACTGTATACATATGTATATGTATATGCAACAACGAGAGATATACTGAATCCCGTCTGAGGCGCGTTCGATCGTCCGACTCGATAAATCAGCAGCAATAAAGTAGAAAGACCGCGAAGAAAGATTCTCTCGGTAGCAAAAGGAGGATAATTGCAGCGCACGCTTCCCCCCCCCCCCCCCCCTTCCCTTTTTCTCCATGCACTGTATGCATATATACGTATTCGTTTCAAAGGATAATGCATCCAGGACTTTCCTTCAATTGAATGATTAATTTTGGGGCTTGAGAATTGAAAATTTGTAACTCTAGGACTGTTGTATGAGACCCAAAAAGACCTGGTTGAGAGAATATTGTTTTAGCGATGCAAATTTTTTCTACTTCGATGATTTATTCCTTCGAGCAACGTCATATGGAATTTAGGACATCAGAGAAGGAATTTTAATATTGAAAATCATGAATTATTCTTTTTTTTTTTTTTTATAAAAAACAAAAGGAGCACTTATGGATTTTAACATAAAAATAATTCAAAGACCAATGAGAAAATATTTAAATTTTGAATAATTCATTATTTTTAATTGATTTCTAAAAATTGGGTACATAGAGAATTCTAATGAATTCCAATTTACTATCAAAATATTTAAAAAAATAAATTATCATCAAAACCATTATTGAGAGTGATTGAATCTCCGTGCCTCGTTTTTTTTTTCTTCCCCCATTGCCTGCCGTTACTCACAGCAATAATTCATCTGAATTGAGAGCTGGCCCCGTTGAATAACTACTTCATTTTCTTAATCTAGTTTTAACTCCATTTTTCTTCCATCTCTCGCATCGTACAAATTGCCAGTGCTTCATAAATGAATATCGCGAGCGCGTTTTCGTTCTCATTGACCCCCACAAAATTCTCCATTGCTCCAACAAAGTTTCTTTGTTATAAAAAAAAAGGAAGGAAGAAGCTATCGGATAAATAGATCGAGAGGAGATATAAATTTTCGTGCTGATAGCCGGAAACGAGAGTATGGCTTTCCGGTTTCATTATTTCTGTTCTGCTCTCGCGATCTTCGATCTTTTTCGGTATTTTTTAAATTGCCCGATCGCCCGCCGTATACCAGATAATATAGCAAGAGCCTCATATACACAATACACAAATCTACGGCATTGTCACTCGTACGTTTGTTCGAATGTACGAGTACCACATATATATGTAACCTATATAGTAACTCTCGCAATCTGTCTAACGAGCCGTGTAATTCGTCGAGCTGGTTTTTTATTCGCCCGATGGGTTCACGAGCAGGCAATTTATATATTTCATCTCCTCGGTTATAGCCACACGCATCGGGATCAAGAGCCCTCGTTTTTTCGAGCGAGTAAATAATTATAATCATCAAAGTAATAATAATAATAATAATAATAATAATAAGTGAGTTCCCGCGTGTGCCGAGATGTATATATATATATATATATATATATGTATATATGAGAAAGAGTTGGTGAAAATTTGGACCAGCCGGTAAATTTCGACTACATATGCGCTAATTACGAGATGGCCTTTTGGTGACATACATCAAAAAACGTTTTTGAGGTCGTATTATATTATAGTCCGCAGTAAATTACTCTGAATGCAATGAACCATCTATTGGACGATTGATTGATTGAAATGGACCATTGAATGATTGAAATTGACCATTGATTAATTGAAATGGACCATTGATTGATTGAAATGGATCGTTGTTTGATCCCTACTTGTGATGAATTTACTGCAACGAAAAGCCACGAAATGTAAAATGATGGTTCAAATTTTCACCAACTTCACGTCGTACGTGTGTTGGGGAAGAGGCAAGGACCGCTATAAGGCAAAGAGGAAAAGGAGTGTATTGACCCGGGGCGCGAAGCGACGACGGTGTCGGGGGCGCCGTACACGCTCGAGATAAAAGAGTTATATACACGCTTACCAACACACGTTATATCACGTGCAAAAGAGCGAGACAAGTTTGCCGCTGAAGCTCTCGCAAAGTGCCGCGAATTCGCTCGACCAGGGTGTGGCGAGAGAGAAATCTCTCGAGGAGCAAAATGAGAGTAAGGGAGAGGAGAAAGAGGGAGGATGAGGGAAAGAAGGATGAAAAAGCGCGTAGGTGGGCGATGAGGAACGTCCGACGTTCTCTCGCTTCGTGAAAGATACAAACGTCCGTGGTAATTGCTTCAATTAATTCGACTAACCGAAAGAGAGAGAGAGAGAGAGAGAGAGAGAGCGAGAGAAATTGATGAATTTTCAAATTGAATAACGCGTACACTCTGATAATTATCCAAGGGAAGCACTTTTTTTTCAATATATCATATGAGCTACATTGCTCGTTGCGTGTTCTTCTCTGCAAAGAGCCGGCCAAGTTTCATTGGAACTCTCGTGATCGGTTTACAGAGAGAGAGAAAGAGAGAGAGAGAGAGAGAGAGAGGGAGAGGGAGAGAAGAGATCGCGAACACGTCGAGACTGAAGGTACATAAATTTATTTCATCGAATCTCTTTATTGCCCAGGCGTGGGACGATCTTTATGTCGCGTGTGTATACGGAGAACACTCGAACTCGTTTTATACTCCCGATGTTTCACGTTCATGGTATATCTTACTCTATATATTATATTATATCACGCATTGTAATATCATATATTATCATATTGTGTATAATCATTCAACGCCATATTTTATATTATAATTTGTTCGTATTCAGCAGTTGCTTTTAAGCGAAGGTCGCTTTTAAAAGTATTGTTTTATCCCTAAAATCAAAAGCGACCTTCGCTTAAAAGCAACTACTGAATATGGGCCAAAGAATACTATTTTTTCATTAACCCTTTTTCCGATATACTTCATCTCGCAATTATTAAAAAAAACCACATTCACCCCAAAATTTTATATGCAGATGGAAATAATATTATCGTCGAATTTTTTGAATATTTTTACGACTGGCGTTGCTCCAAAAAGTCATGGAGCCGAATCCATCGATATTGATAAATTAACACATGAAATTTTAAATGATCGAGACTTTCATGAAAGTCAAAAGAAAAAACATAAGAATTCGAATTTCCCGACATTGTTTCTCCATGAATATCCCATTTTCACTAAAAACGGGTGAAGTACATAATGAGCAAATTTATCATCTGCATCGCTTATTAATTTTTTAATCGATGCTACGGACTCCGTTATTATTCATTTTCGTTCAATTTAATTTTCCTCGTGAAATACATCCCCTTTACATACAGAATTGTATCTTTAACGCACTGAACTATATTGAATGAAAATTTATGAAAATTTCAAACTCACCTAAGCCCATGCGAACTTCCTCCTCGTCGTCGCTATCGATGTGCTTGATACCCGCGATCTCGAAACTTCGCGTATCGTGATTGTTGATCGAGCAAGAATTCATATTAGCGTTACCGCATTCGCACTGTTCGCCATCAGCGCCCGAGCACTCGCAACCCTCGGCCCCGCATTTGCAACCGAGCAAAGGATCGTCGGTGTCGATATTTCGACAGGCCGGACACGGAAAAATAAGATCATCGAGATTGACCCGTTCGATCTTGCGCTCGACACTTACGATCAGCGTTCCAATAAGATCGGCAAGTTCGTCGTTGCTGCTACCGTTTATAGTTTCATCGCGAAGCAACAATGTCTCAATACTGTGATTGGAAATGCTTCTCGTTGCGCTAGTCTCGGTGTCGTTGGAGGGGCTCGCGGTCGAATAAAAACCCGACGACGTTGACGACGATTTCGTCGAAGAATCGTACATCGTCGATGAATTATTACTGGACGAACTTTCGTTTATGGCTCTCTCGAGTGACATTGGACTCTCGAGATCCTCGATCTTCAAGCGTCTGCTCGAAGACTCGAGATTACCAGAAATCGGGCAATTCGTATTTCCATCTTTCCACTTTTCGAGACTCAGCGAGGCAATTTTACAATGTCCCGACTGACTCTTGGCAATTTCCTCGACAAGACTCGAGTCAGCCTCAAGTCCCGAATCCTCGCTCTTCATCATCTCCTGATTAATCGTTTCCTCCCGTGATATCGTCATTTGCAAATTCTTTCTCGTTATCGGGCACTTATTATCAGCATTATCCAACGTGTCCTCATTCGCACGAACGTTTCTCCAACGACTCGACGGATACTCGAGTCCGTCCCTCAGCCCGCACGAAGTATTATTTTCACTCTCGCGATCCTCGCTGCTACAGGCCGAACGACAGCGTGACGATTCCTCCCTCGATCTTCTGCGCTGTCGTGATTTCGTCGGTTGACCACCAACCGCGTGGCTCGAGGCTGTCGATTGTACGGTTCTCGCGCTCGTCGTATCACCGAGAGACTTTCGCGTTGGGTCCCGCCAGTCCATGAACTCGTCCTCGCGGTCCCAACCGAGGATCCCTGGGGACCGCATCGACGATCGCCACACCAGAGCTATCTGAGAAATTAACATTGAAAAATGTATATACATATGGAGCTTTCGATGAAAACCCCTTGAATCCAAAATGCAGAATGAATGAAAAATATGACCCGAGATTGATGAATCATCCTTTATACTTGAACAAATCTTTGTATTTCGCCGAAACAATTTTTATGTCATTGCGAGACATTTCAGGGCACTAGCGAATAACTCTACGGGTTTTGGCTTTTTTTTTTTTTTTTCTTCGAATTAAACTTTACCTCGACGATATTATTTCCTTCCGCGTTGTCCCCGATTTGAGAACTCGTATTGGCTCCCTCGATAGCGAGACTGTTGACGACGCTGTTGCTTCGTTGGCTCGTAGCTTTTCGCACGCAGAGATAACATTCCCCGTGTCTCAGGGTTGATGCCTCGAGTTCGCCAAGCTGCAGCACGAGTCCCGTGCCTGCGAGAGTCAGCGGCCAGCCATCCGGTACGATGCACTCGTTTGTCTGTAATCAATCATAATTTTCCGTTCAAATTTCATTCAAAGTCTCTTTGCGTCACACGTTATTATGGGTCATTGACCGTAGAACGAAAAAAAAAAAAAAAAAAACTCGCTCAAACATAATTTATTAATCATCGTGAGGAACGTCGACAGGGTCGATGACGAAACATATCATCGGAGAATTGATTGTAAAAACGACAAAAAGCTCTATTTTCAATAATCGGTTAAATCTATCCTTTAGTTTATTCGCAAGAAAATTTCCATTTCGTAAGATCATTGAAATAAGCCCAAAAAAGGATTGCTCAAGTTCCCGATGACAATTCATTCTCAAACATTTATAATTCCTTTAACAAAGAAGAAGTAAATCGCTGTTTCATATCCCATTGAATTTATTTCATACTAAAACTCTGGAAATTGTTCGTAAAGATCGACTCTCAAAGTTCCTTAATTTTTTTTTCTATCCTCACGATGTTTATAATGAGAGAGGCGATATTTCGTTATACGATCCTTGCAGTATACGCGAACTGGAATTTAATCAGATTCAAATAAGTGTCTCTCGCGTCTCTGAAAATTCTCTCATTATCTCCTCTATGCACTCTCTCTGTCTCTCTCTTTCTCTCTCTCTCTCTCTCTCTCAAAGTTCTCAAAGTTTAGAAATTTTTAAAATTCGTCTCTTTGCTCACCTATTTAACCGTGTAGATTCAGATACGTAGTCTGAACAATCTCAGTCTAGAAATCAAGAAATGCATATGTCTGAGCCATTGGCTCTATTAGTTAGTACTACCTGCGACCGAGTATTCTCTTCCATAATTTTAAAATTTTGTTAAGTTATCTTTATGGTCCTACCTATTTATTTAACTTATATATATATATATATATATATATTTTTTTTTTTTTTTTTTTTTTTTAATCTAATTTAATTTTTTATTATTCTATTTTTTTTTCAACCGAATCTATCTCATAGTCTATCGATTCTTAGTGTTTATTACTGATTTATGTTTTCTGCGTCTACTTTGATCATACTACTCTTGAATCTATTCACCGTGTATGTATTTTGCCAAAGGCTTGCCAAGGCATAATAAATATATCAATCAATCAATCAATCAATCTCTTTTGGGCTCGTTTATGGTGAATACGAAATGAGAAACGTTCTCTCGCCATGCACACACACACACACACACACACACACACACACACACACACACACACACACACATACACACACATTCAGAAGGAATGCGAGAGTTTATGCTCGCTATATTCGCTCTCGTGGCGCAGACACTCCCCCGCTCATTTTCCGCGTTATTGAAGATCCCATACTTGGCAAGCTATATTCACGTAGAAAGACAGTAAAAAATAGATTTAAAAAAAAAATTCAAATCAAGCAAAGCTGTATCAATCACACACGGAGAAAAAAGACTGGTTCGTGTAACAAACTAGATTATAGTTGTCTGTAGGTCCCTTACTGCAACCTCGTGTTTCGTTGTACGAAGTTTACGTATTGCTCTAGTAGCAATACGGTATAGCATTTAGCGTATTTGTTGCTGTAACGATGCGCCGAAGTTCGTACAGACATACTGTCAGTTACATAAACGAACCTTCTGTTATGTTCCGGTAACTATCCCGGTATAGCTCTGGGAGCTATACGCATGGGTCCCCGAGCTAAGCGTATAGCTATGGGAACTATACGCATGGGTCTCCGACCCAACTGTATAGTTCTCAGTTCGCGCGTCAAGCATAGCGACATCGATGCTCGGGATATTGTGCAATTTGCAGAAAATTATTGACAATGGACCAGTGGGTGAAGGAAAAATTATCACAGTGGGGTTTGGAGAAATACGAAGGCGTCTTTGAAGGTAAGTCACGCAGTTTTATAACGCTGTTACATGATATTAAAGTCACACGTCCAACCTAACCTCTAACTCTCGTAGGCCACATCGTTGCCTTGATTACTATTACTATATATAAACTATAAATTAAACGTACTTTAATATTCCAATTATCTTGAAACCTTCTCTGATAAATACTCTGTCTATAATTTATCATAAACCACATCGAAATAGGTTAGCTACATATGCTTATGATTTTGGCCCTCTAAAATTGACGTACTGAACGTGAGATAGTTGTTATAGGAATCCGTCATTCAGCTCCCACAGCTATACCGCATCGTTCGTGCAAGTAAATAACGTATGGCCGTACTGTTCTGTTCCTGTAGCTGAACAACTGTACTGTTGTGACCAAAGTCTCGATTATACCTACAAGAACTAGAAATCTGGCTGTCACAACGACACTTTTTTCTCCGTGCAGGGTTAAATTTGATACGAATGACAAGATGTAATTTTTTCTTTCTTCGTCTTTTGTTGGGTAAGAATATGACTCGTAGAAGAAAATTCTTTCAACCAAATAGTCATTCGCAGATTTACGAATATATGCGAGTCCACATTCACATTATGGTGGGTCACGTGCGAGGCTTTCCTCTTTTTATTGCCCCTGCTCCTTCGACAATATATATCATGCAGCGGTGCGAGTCTAATTAGACTCTGCACAGGTATATTACATTGATAAATGAGAGTGTAACACCACGCCCACGAGTGACCGGGTGATCGAGTGCTTCGGTAATTGCGAGGCGTAATCGCGTTTCGTTCGAAGATCTCGCGCAGTCGAGAGACGCATCTCAAAAGATTTTGCCCGAAGGTAATTCTCCTTCGTTGCCTCTGTCTTCCATATGGCTCTATCTCTCTCTCTCTCTCTCTCTCTCTCTCTCTAAAGAGGCAGCCTCTAGTAACATCCGAAATGGTAAAGGGAGAGAAGCGACAAAACGCGAGAGCGAATTCGCGCGAGTCTCTACCGCGCATGGTCTCCCGACCGATCTAGCCGAGCATGACCGCGGCGTGTCTCTTGACGCGATTACGGCACGATAGGATAGCGCATACTGCAACTATATTCATATATAGATATATAAATATGTGTTCATGTATATAAATGCTGCGATATATATATATATATAGTTGACTATAAATGCTGTGTGCTCTATCCTAACCTCTCGCGGGTTCGAGAGAGCCAGCAGGAACTGGCCCAGATTCCATTGTAAGAAGCTATTTTGCCGAGTTGCACACACTCAATATTCCTCTCGGTGTATAATATATATATATTTCTACCTAGAACGCTTAGAAAGGGAATTGAGGATTGCCTGACCCACGGGGACCGGGTAGATCCGCGAATGCCAGTGAAATTATCGCGAAATTTCATCGGCAAACGACGCGCCATAGACGCCAATTCCGTAACTATAATAATACCGCAGAGACGAGAAAAAAACAGACTGTTCAATATTGAGAACAATATGAGAATCTTACGACTTTCCATGCATATATTCATCTCATGCCATATTACATGCAGTGTAGTCCTGCGATCCTCCGAAAGATCTCACTCGATCGAGATCGAAATCATTTCGATAATTGTTACAAACTATACAGTGAGCTATACGAGTGGGAGGAGCTCGGAGGATTCGGTGATTCAGGCAATTTAATATGACTGTACGAAAAGCTCCGAGTTCGCTGGGCTATCGGGCAAAAGGATCGCGATAATTATACACCTTCAGGAATGATAATTAACGGCCAGTGGGCAGCCCGATGAGGACAGAAAGAGAGGGCGAAGCCCGATGATTTTTTATATATATATTTTTTTTTATATCCTCAGTGGAACTCTCACCTCGGTATACTTGCGTCCTAATTAAACGTCTCGCGCCTTTGCAGTCCCGAGATATCTTTCAACCAAATGTCACATTGGATAATAACGAGAAATAGAGGAAGATGGAGGGAGATTCTATAAGGACCCTGATGCCCGATACGTTTATTGAGAGATAGAAATGCTTGTTTTATATGTGGCGTAGGAAAATTCTTGGTTGCAGCTGGGGAGAATGATGAACGAGAGTCACGGCTCGTGAGACGCCCATCGTGATCTTACAGCTGACGATATTTCGCAATGTCTCGACGAAAATATTATTATAAATAATAATAATAATAATAATCCGCTTATCGGCGAGGGAGACTTTGAGTGATCAATATTCGTTAAAAACACCCTCGGCACCCTCAAAAAATTACGAAAAATCTATCAAAAATGGCAGTTTCGTTTCTTCGATACTGATTTTATGTTATCAACATTTTCATAATAAAAAAAAGGGTCGTCAGTAATTTGAAACAAGATGAAATTGAAAAAGAAAAAATAACAATAATTTATTACACTTTTGTATCCCCTCCCATAAAGAGGAACGATTTTTGGTCGTACGAATTTTCCACAACAGTTAGAAAAAGATCCATTGGATTCAATTGATTCGTGCGAGAATTATTGAACCGTCTCATTTGCCCCGGTGTTCCACGACTCTCGGAATTCCCCTATAAATTCATACGTATAAATCGTCACATTTTTTTACGACATAAAGCTGTCAGAGATCGTTTACGACCGCTACAACGAACTATTAATTACTTTTCGTGGAACTCCGTGTATGTCCAAGACCAATGAGAGCAAAACAATAAAACTATGCGATGCTCTCTCATCACTTTTCATGCTTCTCTCTTTCTCGCGCTCTCTTCACCCATGATGACTTTGAGCTCTTCTCTCTCACTCTCTCCCTCGTCTTATTCCTTTTGTAAAGAGAAAATGGCGATATACTCGACCGCTTAGCCTGCTGCCAATCATTTTGTTATCGGGGCTCTTTGTTAACGAAGAAAACGAGAAGGAGGAGTCGCAAAAGCAGAACGGTGTACTCTGGCAACGTATCTTTCTGCCCCGACATAAGCAGACAGACGCATCCGGTTTCCGATCGCGGATGCTCCTCTCTCATCTATATATCTTGCCCTCCCTCCTCAACTTCATTTCATATATATATGCACACATACGTATACACCACTAATACACATCGATATCTCGCCAGAAGCAAAATCCTCATGTTCTGTTGTCTGTTCTGGCGCTTCGCGTTCGAACTATCTCTCCCTTATACCCTCGAGAGCAAGTTCACGGTGCATCTTGCCGATTTGTATACACGTATATATTATATACATAAACGTGAAAGCCTTGAGTGGATCTTCCTCCTGACCCCCACTATCGCAAACTTTATCCGTTTGCTCTTGTATCCCGCGGAGTTTATGCAAGATAAAGTAAAATTGAGTTTCAAAGTTTCAAAGTAGCAGTGTACTTTTTCTTCAAACGCAGCGTTTTTATATCTTAAAGAGCATGCCATGGGAATGAAGAATAAATCGTGCTTATACATTCCCACGAAATATGAATAATTCAAAAATGAATTTTATCGAGGATTATTATTCCGGTGTATATCGTAAATGATGATTACCTCCCGTTGCCACGTCGGAGCAATATGTCAAGATTAAAAAATCATTCGAGATCGCGATTTCATCACCCATGAATTATTTTAAAAAAACATGTTCGATAATTTTATTTTTTTCATATAACAATAATAGTTTCGAAGTATTATTAATTATGCGATAAGCGGAATGACTTTGAATCCGAGAATATAATTGCTGCTAATTATTTTATCCAAATGATAATTCGTAAAAATTGTGACATTAAGAAATTTCCATTCCTGCTTATTCGGAGATTAAAATATGTCAAGGTGAAAAAAAAATAAATATTGCGTTCACGCATTCCCACGAGATATGCGTATCTCGTTAATGATTTTTCACGGATAATTACACGAGAGTACTCCGAATTATAGATAAAAGAAAAAAATCATTATTTTTCATCCTGTCCCAATAATTATCACGAATTATTTTATTCCGATTCGAATGATGTCTCGCTTCGAATAATTTCGATTTCTCCGTGAGAGCAATATATCAATATCGCTCATGCAAAACAAAGTTCGAGAGAAAGAGAGAGAGAGAGAGAGAGATACAGTTCGAGAAATATAAATCACCATCAATTATATTGTCTCGTCGACAAGACAATATAATGTCGATAATTTAAATCTAACCGATTCTTCTGTAAAAGATATGTATTCGATGGTGGTGAAATGTATCCCGAGAGATATCTCGAGAAACAGAGAAATAATAAAGAGGAAGAGAAAAACGGACACGCGCGTCACGCTCGTGTCACCGGGCTATTAGCTTATCCGCGGGTGCGGCCTTTCAGAACTTCTCTTTCTCTCTCTCTCTCTTTATATATCTCTCTCTTTCTCTCTCTCTCTCTCTCTCTATCTATCTATCTCTCTCTTGCATATATGTGTGAGAGATTGCGTACGCGCAAATTATTATGCGAATTTCTCGGGTCTTGCGGCTTCGTTGTGCATTTCTCCTTTTAATGCCGCAGCCGTACGATGACAGCGATAAACGCACACGTGTGTCAACTCCTGACGATGAAAAGACATTAACCCAACACGTAAAGTTACGTGGGCCGTGCCTTTTTGCTTGTCAGCAATTCGTTTCCATGCATGAGGCATTCCACGTCAAATATGAGACAGGCAATTTTTGGGAATTCTTTTTTTTTTCAGATATCGTGTTGAATAAAGTATCGTGAATGTTTTAGGAATTTAGATTTTTTTTTTGACGACATACTCTAGCGACAATAAAGTAAAATATGGAAACTGCATGAACATTTACGTTCTCGGCTGTGTCTTTTCCAATGAAATAGTTTTTTTCACGACCCTCCATGAGCATTAAAACTACCCCGAATAAAAAACATAGGACTTCCGATACACAAAACTGTGTATAAGCGAAAAAGTATATTTTCCCGAAATATTTAGATTTTTTTTCGTCGCTAAGGTATACGAGTTTGAAATTTTTTTATAAATTTATGAATGTATACCCGACACTTTGAATAAACCAATCCACGGGAACTCATTAATCCGCAAAGTCAGGCGCGGGTTAAGCTTATTTTCCGCTTGGGAGACGACAATTTACATATATACATAAATTCGTGGATGTTTTTTGCATGTTTCACCGGAAATGCACTGATGCACATGGCCAAGAGTGAGGAGACCGCACGCGGACTTGAAAATCGCCAACAGCGTAAAATGCATATGATATACACAGTAGCTCCTTCTTCTCATCGTATCTTCGCCCCCCCCCCCCCCCCCTCCCCCTCGCATATCGCTCTTTCGTTTATATAGCTTTCCGCGGCTCTCTGATGGACCGTCCTCTCTCGCTCCCTCGTGATACCGCGTGCTCTTCGCTTCTCGTGTACCCTCGAGTAGCGAGAAGCTATACTCTCGTTATCGTTGCGTGCAATTTGTTATTACGAGCAGAGAAGAGTTCCGCACCGGGAGAATCCCCTCGGGGCTTCTTCAGTAAATATATAGCTATGCATATAGTGATTTGCGTTTGTGCCAGGATGGAGGGGGAGGAGGGGGGGGGGGATGAACAGTGTCTCCTCGAGCCAACCGGTCCACGCAACTGGGAATGATGAAGTAATTTTTCGGCAAGTTGATGTAGGAACACGCGATAGTATTTTCGTTCTTTTTCTTTTCGTAATTTGGGTAAATTCTTCTTTAATTGTAGGGGGACAAAAGAGTTAAATTTGACGAGTGACAGGCATAAACCGCTTTCTCAATTTTATACATCAGTCTTGCGAATCTACTTGATAATCGATCTCTCGTGACGCTTTAATCGAGCACTTCCGCCTGAAAAATATTACATACATCAGGGATCTCAAAAGAAAAAAAAAAAAGAAAAAATGTTTATTAATTGCCGTATGACTTGAATAATCTTTAGCTTTACAAAGAAAAAAAGACTCTCATATTTCATATATTGCGTATTGTACGTATAAAAGTCTCCGTGAGGAATCTTCACAAATGGTGCATGAGACCTCACACGAAGACGGCGCGCGGAATGGAGACAAAGTCTCGTTCGTCGAGAGAGTCACATAGGAACGAACGGTTCACAAGAGTCGCGGGATAATCGATTTCTCGAGAGATGACATTTATATATATATATATACACTCAGAGAGATAGTACATAATACTTGGTCCGTGGCAGAGTAGAAGGCAACGCGAGCTAACAACTCTCGAAGAGAACGAGAGGAGCGGGAGTTTTATTTCTCTCCTCTTTTTCTCGTCGATCGGTACGATTGATTTATCGGCAGAATTACGGGCGAGTGATAATCGATCTCTCTCGTTTTACGACTCGTTCGCGTCAAACCATCACCGCAATTATACCTCTGACTCGAATAACCCAATGCCATATTTTGCCAACTTGTACAAAAAAAAAAAAAAACCTATATCGATGAATAAACTTCTTTAATTCTTTTGGTAAATTTCGACTATATACAGAGGTCGTAAAATAAATTCCTAAAAGATGATTGAAATTTTTTAAGCTTACTCCAAATTAGTGGTGGGAATTGAAAAAAAAATACTCGACTCCCCAATGATGGATCGAATTTTTTAAATTCCAAACATTTCGTCCATCATTAATCGTTCGATCTCCATGTGCAATATCCCATATTTCCTGTGGAATGTTGAAAATTGAATTTTTTTTTTTTCTATTTCGCGAGGGCTTGAGGGGGGTGGGAGGGGGTGAAGTTTAGCATCGAGAGTATCGTCGAGACGACGAGAACGAACGATGACGATCGAAGAATACAGACGATCTGTCCACGGCAGAAAATACCACACACCATGGTCGTTGAGAGGTCTCTCCGCCTGCTGGCATGTGCTATGGCAATCATTATATTCTGTCTTTCATGTGTTACCACCCCGTGTGTGAGCTAAGATAGGTATATGAAGAGCGAGTATGCGCGTGTGTGTATGTGTGTGCGTGTGTATACACAGGTGCATATTCAACGTTTGTGACTACTATAGTATTTATGAGTCGGGCGCGGCGATAAATTTGCATTCAAATTCTTCGCGCACCAGCGTTATATATATATACACCCTATATATAAATGTATATATACATGCTATTATACTTCCTGGACTCTCCATACATCCAGTCATGTAGCATTTTAACCCCCTCCTCCCCTCCCCGCGCCCCGTAAACGCGCTCTCTGATATGTAACCGGTGAATTGTCAAGTTCCAGCTGTACGATCAATGTTGAAGAAAAAGTTCGCAAATTCTTGGGATAATTTCTGAGCATAATATGAGCGACTTCCGTGAAGGAAGAAACTTTCCGGAAATTCGTGCATCGATAAAAGTAGATTTCATTTTATTTGCATATAAAATCGTCATTTAATGAAGGATACTTCGATGTTGGTTTAATTGCGGTACTTCAACAAAAAAAATTTACTTACCAATGCATCGTACAGCATTGATCAAGAATTAAAATGTGATCCGTGGATGCTTTATTTTGGATAATTGATCAAAATTAAGCTATCATTGTGGGCATTGATGAGAATAATTGTTTGTCTATGTGAAATATTAGTCGTTCTCTATGATCCAGATCCACCATCAATTAACGTCAGTATATCCTCTTGAAAATATTTTGAATTTTTTTTTTTTTCAATTAATTCTTTCTCAATTCTTCGTACTCAAGTTGATGGCCGCATTTTCTTTATCGCAGGATTCAATTTTTTCTCTCAGGCAAATTGAGCAGTACAGTCAAGTCCTCAGCGAGAATATACATGTATATTTTTCTTCACACTGCAATAAATCACTTTATCTCGATGTTTCGTCCGCGATTAATTTCGTCATTGCGATATAATTAGAAGGCGAGAGTTGCCTCTCGGACTCGAATGAGGAATTTTCCCGATTTCATCAGAATTGTGAAATGCTCTTTCCGGCGGTGTGAAAAAAGATATGGGGGGGGGGGGAAGAAATAAATAGCAAGAGAGTCGGAGAACAGGAGAACCGTAGCAATGACCGTCGGGAAAATTTCCGTTGATGTAGCTTCCGGGCGTTTTGCGGGAGGGCAAAGAGAGGAAACGTCGTTGTCGTCGTGTTAGCGACTAACGGTACCTTCCGGTATTCCGAGACTGCTGTTGTCGTCCATATGGACTCTTAAATACTCTCTCTCTCTCTCTCTCTCTCTCTCTCTCTCTCTCTCTCTCTCTCTTCCTCTTTCATATGGCAATGACACCGAGAAGTTCCACCATAGAGATGATTCTTCTAATTGCACGAGTTTTATAAGATTGCTAGCAAATCGCGGACATTCGATTCGACCACAGCTAAGATTTTCCATATGCATTTAACATAATTTACGCGAAATTCATACGTTGGATAATAACGGCTCTGCGAAATTGGGATAATTGTTGTTTTGCCCAAGATAAATGTTATAATTGGCGTTCGTATACGAGAAAAAAAAAGTAGATTCTTGAACGTCTTCGACATGGGATGCGTATTCAGATAAGAATCACATGGTAATTTTGGGGTTATTCATTACCTTAAAAGTACTGTGCGAAGCACATTCGAAGCTATTTATTCTAACCACAGGTGAAATTCTACTCGATGATGACACACCATATGATACATTGACTGTGTTCCCTAAACTATGGAAATTATTGCTTAAAATACAGTTAATATGGATCATAAAAATCAAAAATTATCCCCCACATGGAATTTCTTACCGCAATGTTTTCCAAGCACCTCGTAATTTCTTCGAGTAAATCTATTGGGGAACAGAGAGAAAAAAAAACGTGTCGAAATTGAGAAACTGAAAATTCCGCCTCTTCTGCATATTACAGAGATTCGTGGATGCAGCGGTCAAAGAAATATCGAAAATTATTTAAAATTATTTCAGAGTCCTATGTGTCGATCCATTTTTTCCCCTCTTATATTATATACTCATCTCTTTCCTATTTCCTAAAAATCGAAGTATTTCCATTGAAAATCTCCAAAACGTACGGTTCAATCTCCAACGTTTTCTGTAACATGCACTTGATGATCGATAGTTGGCAATCTGACAAACAACTTTTCCCTTCGATACAAAGATATATGTATACACCCTGCCAGAAGTCCTTTAGTTTCTCAAAAGAGGAGTTGGAGACTCACTGTCTCCTCGCGACAGAGACTTCTCGCGTATACGCTATATGTATATTATTCAGCAAAGTAATTTTGCTCAACTTTGCCGCTCAGAGTTGCACCGGGCAGGAGGAAGGAAAGCGTCCGGCAAATGCGGGAGCAAAGCCATCATTGAGAGCTCTCGGTTCGTTGAGGCAAAAGAGACTTGGCGCTTTCTATCATACTTTACCATGTCCAACAT
The DNA here is from genome assembly GCA_963564615.1 of Rhorus exstirpatorius. Taxonomy (NCBI): domain Eukaryota; kingdom Metazoa; phylum Arthropoda; class Insecta; order Hymenoptera; family Ichneumonidae; genus Rhorus; species Rhorus exstirpatorius. The sequence continues at coordinate 26,301,780 of OY751316.1, read as the reverse complement.
ATATATACACGACACATAGGCAATATATATGTATAGCAAAGAGGGAAATAAGCTTATGGCGGCGTATACTAGTGAGTGGAGAACACGCACGACAAGCAAATTGCACGTTATATGGCAAGCACAAGTAAGAAATCGCTACTTCCATGTACGCCCTTGTGCGAGAGCCTCCTCGCGATATCCTCTCATATTATATAGACACCAATTGCACCGCGGGGGATTTTACTTCTTCGTTTCTTACACCCTCGTTTTTTTTTTTCCACGTCGTTGTCGTGCATGGTGTCGTTGTCGTTATCGTGTATACTCTCTTTCTCTTTCTCTCTCGCTGTTCAAGCCGCCCATAATATATCTGTACATGTGCACACAAGTGTGTATACATCTTTATACCAAAGTGACTACACATACATACGTTATATATATATATATATATATATATATATATATATATATATATATATATATATATATATATATATATATATATATATATGTAATGCATACATTATGTCGTCAATGGAGATTGGAGTAACCGCGCCGACTGCCTCGTTTTGCCTCTTTGCCTTTTACTTGGGCCGAGAGCAGAGCCCAGGCAGCAAGCCCGTTGTCGACGAGCTGTTCGACCGGCAATACACATAATCAGGCATAAACCTTCGCCATAAGGGTGTTCGCATACTGCGGCGAGAACCCCGCGGAACTTTTGATATAGAAAGAAGAGGCGTGCGCGGCTCTTTTGCTTGCCCGTGCTCGCGGTATAACGACACTGAAAGTGCCGGCTATAACGTGTGTATATATACGTGTGCGTCTGTCTGTAACTATACGCGTTCATGGTTGTCGGGAATAATGGTATATATAGTACATCAGGGGAAGCGCAAAAGAGGGAGCGAGAGAAAGAGATACCGACTTTTCTCGCTCCTCTGGCGGGATCCAAAAGATCGAGACTATCCGTATAGTGCACTTTCGCGGATTTCGTGCCCTCCCTTTTTTTCCCCACTACTCATACCTTCCACTCTTGGTGTGCATATTATGCACATATAAAATCTCCATGCCTTCGAGAGTCCGCATCCATCCCTCCCCCTCTGTCGAGCAGCATATAGAAAGGCCAATTGTGGAATGAAACGGCACCGCCGAACTCGTTCTATGCAATCTACTCCATTCCGTCGACTTTGATGTATACATATACATGCATGAATTCTCGCACAGTATTATCTCCTCTATGAAGACGCACGTACGCCACCCGTGGATTCATTTCATGAATATTAAGAAATTCAGGCTGTGAAAGTTGCACACTTTAGTCGGGAGAGATTATTCGGCCGAATATTGTATTTTTTGTTCTCACTCTCCGTAAAAGCTCTCGCGTGGCTCGAGGATCGGAGGAACATTCTTGGTGGAGGAATGATGGATTTATCAAATGGGGAAAGCCTTTTTATATCAATTTTTAATTTTAATCGGACGTGAATGCGGATGAAACGTTTATGATGGCGGAAAATTTATTGTCAGTATGTTCTTCAACGAAGGACGTTCGCCTTATATAATTTGAATTGAATAACGTTTGCGTGAGCTTAATAAGATTTCTTCGACAATTTTATTTTACGATTCGCAACACTGGCCAAATAAATTTTGTATCGTTCGAGTAAACGTCAAATAAATATCTCTCTTCTCGATGTTATTGCACGTAGAAGGTATCGAGGTAGAGGTGTGTTATGCGGAATGAGCGTGGTAGCCACCAGAAGCGGATCAGTCTCGGAGGGCCACACACGACGTGTGATGCTCTTCTCGCGACGAGAGGAATACAGATAGAGAGAGAGAGAGAGAGAGAGAGAAAAAAACTTTACGATAGAGGTCCAGAGAAAAGGATGCTGGGCAGAAAGGGAGGCGCAGCATCTTTCTTGAACATCAACGAGAGATGCAATACACAGCGCGAATTTATCATATATGCGAGTTTATAGATGCGCTTCGTGACCCTCCAAGATTTACCTCATCTCTTTCGTTTCTTTGACTCCATCTCTCTTATTTCCACCTCTCTCTCTCCCTCACTCTTGCACTTTACAACGAGACTGGTGGTTTGAATCGCTCGTTTGGGTTGAAAAGGATCTCGTCGGGTTTCAGGAGTGTACAAGAGAACTTCTCTCTTTTCCATAAGAATTGTACGTATGTAATATTCTTCTCCCATATACAAACAACGTGGGCGGTGAACGCATCTGGCGCTACCGAGAGCTTTTTCTGGTCATATAATGCCGAGTCGCTATTGCGACTTATGTACCTGTACACATGTATACGCGCCAAAGTAATTTCCCGGAGACTGGAATCCACTTTTTTTTTTTAAATGTTTTATAAAGCATATTTCCTGCATAAGGAATTTGAGGTCGCGACATAGTATTTTAACAGGGTTAACGTACTTTCGTATAGTAGCTACACGGTCTAGCTTAGAGAAGACTGCGAAGGAAAGATATGACCGTGTGGTAAGATTTGACCAGTCGTCAATGAGACCATAAGAAAGCAATCGTGAAGCTGTTTTCCACAAACAGACGTGATAATAAATAAACAATCCATCAGGAAAAATTGAATGAATTCAACGAGTTTAAAAAAATGGCTTTAAAAAAGGTCTTCGATTGAACCAATAAGTTATCTTCATCTCCCCAGAAGCTACCGTGGGACATGTATGGCCGGGAGAAAAAAAAAATTCCTTTTCTCCGAAAGGGAGAGAGCCGAAGTACCAGGATAGGGAATAAACCGAGAACAAAAAAGGAGAAGCAGTAGCGAGGGAAAAGGAATAGATCGCGATAGAAGGATAGAACGATGTAGAAGAACCGTTTTTTTTTTTCTACTCGAGTCGGTTGTATAGGAAAATAAAAGAGAAGAGTACAGGAAGGGTTGAGAGGAGGAACGCAAGATGCGTATCCGAGCGTGCGACGACTCCGGGTCTTCCGCAGCGCGAGATTCGTGAAATACCGCAAAGAGATTCTCTTTTGCTAAAACCCACAGATACATCACTATATGTGCATATATATATATATACATAAACGAACAACGGCTAAAGCGAGAGCCATCGAGCTCTGCCGTATGGTATAAGCGCGCGCGGGGTGCGAACGGCGTAAATTTATTATCCCCGAGCACGGAAAAAGAGAGACACCTCTCGCGTGTGCAAGCATTTAACCGTGGCATCTCGACCAACTCTCGGTCGCGTTTCTTCTTCATCTCCTTCTTCTTCATCCTCCTTCTACTTCCTCCTTTTCTTCATCTATACATCGGCGACTATATCGTTTCTCTTTGCGAACGTCGATGAGCCACACGGCGCGAGCTCGTCGTGCCGATCGGCCTATGCATATTCATAGACGAATGGCGCGCGCGCGCGTCGCTGTACCGTATAGAGTTAACAGTGTGCGCTGTTCGTCGCCCAGAGGGAGGACATTAACGCTTCTAATCGAATACCCCGAGTCTTCTTTCTCTCGCTCATCCTCTTCAACAACGATTGAATCGATCTCGGTTGCTCGCATATGTACGGGTTACTTCCTGGAGTACTAATAGACTCTTTCTTTGTCGATCGAGATTCACCGCTGTTGTCACGTGCAGACCCCGTTTCAATTAAAAGCTTGAAATCGTAACTTTCGAAACAAATGATGATTGCTAATTGATAAAATATAAGAAAATTTATATTTTCATGGATACGTTTAGTTCATCCGGATAAGTTGCAATTTTACCATCTTTCAATTTTATTCTGTTTTACAAATTTTTCAGCCGGAAATCAATTTATTATAATTCGAGAAAGGTTTCAGCTACCGCGCTAGAATTTGGCGCACAGGTTTAACAATAATTTTTTCCTAGTGATGATATTGCATGCGGTTAAAGTTTACGCTAGTGTTGAGTTTTCATTAAATTTTGACGTTTCAAAATGAAGGATGTTACACTTTCGCCGTGAGAGTTGGAAAATCATCGAGGATATTTGGTGAAAAGAGATGAAAATTTAATGAAAGTGTAACATTTTTTTTTTAATTTCTTCAAGCAAATGTTTCACTCTCATATATAGTGTTCGATGAAGCTAAATCTTTTTACATTAATTAACACACAAAACAGTCCAGCTTTCTAACGATTGAGGTGGAACTAAAAACGTCCCTGAAAGATTTTAATCTTTAGGTGTTTAATTGAACTTTTTTGTGGATTATTTGTATAATTAGATTGTCATAAACACATTTTTTCAAATTTTTTTCACTTCACAAGTACCATTAACGTTTATATGTTGCCAATGTACCTGTATAAAATATATCCATTGAACGTATACATATATATATATAAGGAGAGAAGAACCGTGTTAGTTGGACACGATGAAATTAATAACCTACTCCGGTGAATCGGTAACTGTAATGTCCCACGGAGGAGCTTTACTGGGTACAATTTGCTCTTTGGTCGGTGTACAGTGGGTGGCTGAGCTATCGCACGAACTCTGAACCCTCTGTACGAGCATCAGCGAGCATTTTGTGTCTCCGTTGCCTCCGGAGGAGGGGGGGGGGGGGGGAGCGGATTGCTCACACAACGTTTTCTCGAGTCACAAGAGCGAGAGAAAAAGACGTGAGAGATAACTGTACTCTCACGTCTCTCACGGGGTATAACCCTCTCGCGTCGTCTTCTCAAGCACCTCACCGTCCGACAATTTTCATTCTTAGACCGAGAGAGGATGTACCGGTGCACCGGTCAAGTACTTTCGCCTCTCGCTCCCTCTCCGTCTCTGCATCTCACGTAGATTTTTTTTTTCTCTCGTACAGGCAAACAGAATTACACAATTTTATTTCATTATGATTCATTTTTTTTTTATCGTTGAAATCATTACCGATAATTCACACTGAAAAGCAAATTTTTGATCAATTTTCATGTCGAAGAACGCGTACAGTGTGGAGCTGAAAGAAAAAACGATAATTTGTCTCCTCAGCCTAAATAAAAACTTGGGAAAGTTTCGCATTGAAAAGACAATAATATATTTCGAGATTCCTGGAGGTCTGTGAAATAATAATTTGACACTCAAAAAAAAAAAATTCCCGAATATGCTGACGAGAATCCTGATAGGCAAATTGAATTATCGATTCGTAGCGAAGTCGAACAATCATAGACTTTGAGCGACCTATATAAATATGGTTATAATTGTTATTTTATAACGCCCGGAGTACAACTTGCATTCGTTTGTTAAAAAAAAAAACAGTAGGCTCATCCGTAATTTTTACTCGAAAAAAAATCACCCCTCCCCCCCCCCCCCCCCCCCCCTCACATATTTTCACTTTGCTGACGCCACTTTGCTGACACTAAAATTTAGTAAACATTTTTGCTTTCTCTACATTGTATATTATTGTTCAATAAAATTATCGAAACTACTCCGCAAATACGATTAACAATTTCAATGTTATCAGCGCAATATTAAAATGCCCATGAAAAATAAATACGTGCATCTTCAGCTATTCCACATGGATGGTTTGTGTCTTTCGATATCTCGAGCTATCGTCATCTCACAGCTCCTCACAGCTGAGCACCGATAGATGCTTATACTGCGTTTTCTCTCTCTCTCTCTCTCTCTCTCTCTCTCTCTCTCTCTCTCTCTCTCTCTCTCTCTCTCTCTCTCTCTCTCTCTCTCTCTCTCTCTCTCTCTCTTTCTCTCTGGTGTGCACAGAGATTCGCCAGGCACGTATGTACAAACGATAAACGATACAGAGTGAGAGAGAGAGAGAGAGAAAGATGATAGGAAAGAGATACAGGAAAGCGAGATGGAGATGGAATGAGAATAATGTTGGTATCTGCGATATCTCACGGCGGTTGCCGCCATTAAGACCAGATTGCGCTTTCGCGGTGGTCTCTTATGCCTATGGGGGTTATTACCAACGAGAAGCACTCTGCCACCCAGTGTATATCCAGGTGGGTGTGCCCATTGGATGACTTGAATCGGACGGCGACGAGATCAAGAAATGAGAGAGAGAGAGAGAGAGAGAGAGAGAGAGAGAGAGAGAGAGAGAGAGAGAGAGAGAGAGAGAGAGAAAGAGACGAGAAAAAGAGAATTTTCCATCTTACTCGGATCTCACTGTGTTTCATGATCTCTTTTCCCTTTTGCCACATCCACATGTATATAAACATATCGGTGCTTCAAGAGGAAATAGATAGATGGTAACACGTTCGTATATGATGTTCTATGTAGTACTGTACGAGTGTTGTTCCACCTATAGGCGGAAGCAGAGGCGAGAGTAATACGTGTGTCTCTTTGTCGATTTTGTTTTTGTTTCACCATACGTGTGTGTGTGTGTGTGTATGTGTCTCTCGGCAGTTATGCTAAACAGCCTCAACCCGTTGAATACACCAGTTTTCGATTGCAACCAGCATTTTAGAAACCTCCGTGGAATTCGACTCGGAGATTTCCAATGATGTTATAAATTAAAAATGAAAAAAAAAAAACAAGCTATATGAAGAATAATCTCCTACGCCTAATTCAAGGTTTTCTATCGCAGATCCCGCTTAATCCCTAGTGTCGAGTATCTTTCCATCCATGCAGCTCTTTCCTTCTTCGCCCCTCGGAAAACTGTCCACCTGTCCGAGCACTTGTGGACAAGTTCTGCTCAGACTCTCTATAATCCGATTACAAAAAATCCAAAGATATAAGAAACTTCCTCCGTTCTCTCTTTCTCTCTCTCTCTCTCTCTCTCTCTCTTTCTCTCTCACTCTCGATCTATGCGTCGCTCAGGAATCAGAGTTAGAGAAAACTTATCTTGGCTGTTCATATTAAACATATATGGGATATTCCATGTTGAATAATCATAGGATCGTAATAAAAGTGTCGGGAGAACAGCGATAAAATAAAAACAGAAACGTAAAACAGAAACTCCTACATCACGGAGTCTATTTGTAACTTCCTAAAATTTTCAAGCAGCACTCTATCAAAGTCGAAGAAATCAAATAGTAATTCTGAACTCATCAGGGACCCGCCGGAACAGACGAATTTTCGGATCTTCTGATCGGGTTGATCAAAAATTCCCGACCACGTTTTGCCGGTTTCCTCGAACCCACGCCTATACAATAGAGAGGAAGTAGAGAAGAAAGGAGAGAATACGTGAGAAGGATTGATGGATCAGATCAGACGATAAAGCGTGTATAATCAATCCACACACACATACACAAACACATACACATCCACATACGCACACACACACACACACACACCGGCGTGTCTACGTTATTTCTTCAAGTTGAATGGGGGAAGAAAAAAAGCTTGTATAAAGAGCGTCACGCAAACTGTTTTAACCAAGAGCGATGAACGTATATTACACGCTTGCTACTCTCTCGAGAGTATATAAAGAGTACGACAGAGAGAGAGAAAGAAAATATGTGTATAGGAACGATATGGCAAAAAGCGGAGTAGCATTGCCAGGCTTCGTTACTTTACTCGATGTGCAGAGGCTAGCCAGCACACACCGTCCTTTAGGAGATGCTCTCGGTATCGAAGCTACTGGACCATAACAAACTATGATTATACACATACATATATATATGTATATACAAACACACATCTCGATACATATTCCATGGGGCATGGAGAGAAGCTCGAGATCCTCGATTCTCGATTCTCCTCGCCGCCCTCAAGTCCAATTTCTACATACGTATATATATGTATATATATATATATATAACAAAATGTATTAGTGAGGATAGAGAAAGAGCTTATAGGAGCAAACGCGGCTCGTGCGCCAGGAAGTCCTTCCAGCATATCAGAAGCGAGGCAAACGTTTTGCTAATACTACATGGCAAAACTCGCCATGAAGCAGAGAGACCCAGGCACGATGTGGCCACGCGCTTCTCTCGTAAATCTGTCTCGCGCTATAGTTTTCCATCTTTTGCTCTCTCCGCCCCGTAGCTTCGCGAGACGACGCCGATGTTTGATACGCGGCACGAGGCTCGTCTCGAGACTCCTTAGAACACACATATATATGCTTATATTAGCCAGAAGTATGGACATCCATTTCCGGTAAGTACGCGAAGACTATCAAGAGGAAGCTTTTTTTTTTTCATGAAAAAACAAAAATTTCGTGATTTTCATGCCAGAGTTAGTCTTGCAAAAGATTCAAAGCTTTATAACTTAAAAAAGGTTTGAGCTACACCGCTGCCTTTTCGTAGACAAGTAAAGCAGTATAGCCCCTTCTTCTACTGCAACTTTTGTCCGAATTCCTTGAAAATTACAAGTTTTATGTCATTTTGAAATTAAAAAAATAATTCCCGTGATCGCTCTAACTTGCGAAAATTTTGAGATATCGGGCTACAAATTTTGTTTTATGGAGATTCACTAGGGTTTGCGGGAGCTGAAGAGGGTTGGCGGAAATCCTATGCTTATACATGGGCCGACGGCATTGCAGCCAACTTAAAAATCATTTATCATGAATCGGAAAATCATGAAATTGAGATGAATAAAGTAACGATAAATGAATACTCAACTCTTTTTGACGGTTAAGGATCGATAAAAATTATTTTACATCGATATAAATGAAAGAAATTCGATTTTATAGTGTACATCATTCGCAAAAGAGGTCTAGCGACAAGGCGCGTATTTCTTACGGTTAGAGTACCGTCAAGTGTCATAGCCACAGGCACCAGAGAACAGTCGAGCTGTCAAGAAAATTGTGCGCTCAACCTAACCCAACTACTCCGGCTCTACAGCGATGTTGTCATGCTTATCCCCTCTTTACATCTCTTTACTGCGAATAACTATGAATTCTGATGTGGGTTCATTGAATAGTATTCATAAACTAAGTACACAATCGATCTGATTTTGATCATGCTGCTTTATTCACCAATACTGTGTTGACATAATATTTTTTTAAAATTTTCTGTACATTTTCTCCAGAGCTATAAAGGGGAAAAAATCGCAATTTCTGCTTACGCCATATAAGAACGCGTGTCAAAAGTGCCTCGTTAGAAACTAAGTTTTCCATGTGAATGGTGTAGGTGAAAATTCTCAAATAATTCAGGCACATTTCTACAGTAGTAGTGAATATTTGATAAAAAATTCAGATTTTTCTGTGCATTTTTCTCTACCTGGTGAACCTCCTTAAACAAATCCACTATTCGATCGCGCCCTCGTCTATTGTATCCCGCACTCTCACTCACCCCATACGTTCGAATATAGGTATATACATATGGGAAATTTCATGGCAAATCCGAAATCCGAATGATAAAAGTGATATTTCGAGCTCCGAAACTTTCGCAATTCTCAACAGTCGATTTTTCGATTATCAGAATTCGGATTTCTTTTTGGAATCAGAGGACGTCACTGAATAATGGTGTTGAATGTGGAAGACAGAGTATGCAGCAAAAAAAAGCACACGCGCGCAGAGATGTGGTCATATATATATATATACATGTATACATATATGCGAGAGGCGGAAGGTCAAAGGACGAAAGGAAGCTAGCGTGGGATCGACGAACACGACTATCCTTTGCACCGTACGCTCTTGCTCGTCCGCGCAGGAAATAAATACATATATATATATATATATAATATAGAAGAGTTTTAGTAGTATTGGTAGTAGTAGTAGTAGTAATAGTTTGTACAGAGCAGACTCGTCGGATCTTTCTCTTGTTTCTTCCTCGAGCCATGGCCGAGGTCCTCGTTCGTTCGTCGTCGTCGTTGTCGTCGTCGGTATAACCTCGTGAGCTCACGGTTTTCTAATGCTCCGTGCGCTTATTCGCTCGCTGAAGCATTATTCCGGGAACTCGCTCGCGCGCGTGCGCATTGCGCTAGAATACATGAATTCGTTATGAGGTTATACGGGCGGGAGATCCCCCCGCGGGCGAATTCTTCTCCGCTCCTTTTATCTCTCATTTTTTCTCACCCTCGTATGTACGAATTCGATACGTATATAAGGTGTCATGACACCAGCACGATCTGGTAAATTCACCTGAATCGATTATTTTCATGCAGCGATTTGAGATAGAAGGAAAAGTATATATGCACGGATATATGTAGAAGAAAGCACATTTCGATATAATTCTCTTCTATACGGACGTAAGAAATTGCGACAAAGCTGCGGGGAAAAAAAAATAATGAATCCAGATGGAACGAATTTTAGGAAAGATTCAGGGTTAGGTATGACTGTGGGATATTTCGTAATGTAGATTAGACTTCTGCTGGGAAAACTCGAACAATATCGATGAAAAGTGATGATCAACGAAAATGTAAAGGGAGAAAAAAGATTTAACGTATACCCAGACTATATATATACACTCTCTTGGATATCAAATCTTTTTTCACTGCAGGCACTTATAAAATGAGAACTAAAATACGAAAAGCTTGAGAAGATTCCAAGGCCGCGATCAGCAGCTAAAACAAAATTACTTGACCTAAAAATATTTTTTTTAAATACTATATATTACAAAAAAAAATATTAAAATTTGTTGAGACATGCGAAAACATTTTTTTCACTATGGTAGACTGTAGGACTTGCTAAAAATACTTTTTTCCCCTTGCACGAACACGTATAAGATTGAGAACAAATATTAGAATAGAATTTTCACAATGTTAGGGTTAACGGTGCGAGCGAGGACACGTTTCAATGCATACATATATATATATATATATATATACATATATTATACTCTATACACCAACCAACGACTGGTGGCACTATCCCACAGCGCATTCCACGTGACACACAGAGTGTTCATTTATGTACAAAATGTGTATATATATATATATATATAAGCAGCGGTCCATGTTGACGTGGGTGGAGGCGGCTGCAGGACTCTCAGGGCAAAGGGATAACAGTCAACGGAGAGCGAGAGAGAAAGAAATGGAGAATAATAAAACCCGCTTGTACACAATATATCCCTATATAAACGACACATAGAGTGAAAGGGGCGAGGAGGAGGAGGAGGAGGTAGATAAAGGAGCAAAAAGATAGCCGAGTGGCCCGTTTTATAGCAAAGCTGCTGCGCTGTAACAAAACGGGGCGAGGAAAGGTGGGCCCCCGAGGCTGCTCGCGGTATACACAACACGGGAATCGCAGCGCGATCCCCGCGAACCCGTATAAACCCTCAATACACACATACACACACACGCACACATATATATATATAGTAATAGTAATAGTGCATATATATTTATGTGCTCGTTGATCGTGTGACGAGAGGACCCATAGCCCAAGCTCCTATCATAGCTCTCGTCCGGTCACGGTCCGAGGCCCCTCGCGGGCCCAACGGGACTCTTGATACTTTTGCCGGAGCTCTATTCTCTCTTTATTCTATCTGTCTTTCTCTTTATTCGTTTGTCAGCTTGCCGTGTGCCTTGTGCGCGAATTTTTGAGCTCATATACCATGTTAACCGTAATAAACAATGATCAAAAGGCGCAATCACACAACGTTCGATTGATCCTATTGGGATGAGTTGGCTGCAGATTGATGAAAGTCGAATGAGAAATTCTTCGATTAAAATTTTTCGATGCAATCAATCGTAAAGTTCAGGAATAAAAAATCGTGAATAAAAAGAAAATATAGAAAACCGTGGAAGTACATATCGCAAATAAACGTGTGCAGCACATATACCCTCCTTCAACTATCTTTAGTTTTAGCCGCAACTTTTCGACGCGTCACCGCGTTATTTCTCGCGAAATCGGTACAAGTGTGGAAAATAGAGAAGTGCCCCGGCATTTTGCCAACGAATTTTGCTGCATCTTCGTCATGTGCCCTGGAGAAGAATTTATCGTGAGAGTCACTTATATATAAGCATTTTCTCTCCAGCTTCGAAATGCACATATGTGCACTCGAGGACAAACGAAATTCTCCTCGTAAACGAAAATAGAACTCCCCTTGTAACAAGGGCGACTACTATTTCCCTCTCTTTACTCTGTAAATTATTTTCTTCGTTTCTAATCTCTGTGATAAGAAAAAAATAAGTTTTCGTTATAAATTTTACAATTTTTTTGCTTTCTTCAATATATCCGATACGATAAAATCTAAGTGATTTTTCCAAGTCTAAGCTATGACGCTCTATACGCCATACGTCATCCTCGTTATTATTATATATTCTCGACTTGAGATCCATTTGTCTGCGTCTCTCGCGAGTGGCATAGCCATCGCGCTCTCTTTTTTCTCCCTCGCTCGGTGCATTTGCGGAGAATTGAGTGAAGCGAGACGATCATTGAGTTGTCAGTATATAGCTGTACTCCATAGCGCAATGGCCCGTTAAATTGAACAATTGCCAAGTGCTCTCTTCAGTCGGTAAAATAAAGAGAAAGAAAGAATCTTTTATTTAAAACACACCTCGCGATAAATCACTCGAGATATCGTCTCTTTTTTTCCCACGGCTCCCCGACTTATCGCGTTTTTTTATATAACTCCTATAAGCGTCGTGTTGTTAATTCATCGCGATGATGAATATTGACGTGTGACGTGATCGAGAAATCGAATCGAATTCGCGCGCTTTTTCCCTCGCCACACGCAGGTTGATCTCAAACTATATTATAATGTATCATAATATACCTATATATATATATGACCGTCAGATATAAATCGCGTAAATCACCCGCGCGTGCGAACGAACGACCGGTTCTCGCGTGCTCGGTATGTCGAACGGACAATATAATATAATAGTGATCTTATCCATCCATACTTGATGTAAAAAAAAAAACATGTTTCCTATCTGAAACGAGCCAAACATACCTTCAGGGAAAATCGAGACTTTCACCGAAAAATCACTCAAAGTTTTCGAAGAAAGATATTGCAAAAGAATCTTGGTCTTTTTTTGCAATAATCTCTTCGGCGAAATTTGCCAAAAGTATGTTGGATTTTGACAATACTCTGTCAATTTTACGGAGAGCGAGTTTGTAAAACATAGAAAAAAAAAAATAGCACGCCGTTGTGTCAAGTGTTTTTGTGGCAATCGCAAAAGAAAACTCCAAAAATAAAATTAAGCGCTTCAGCTTGTATTTTTTTTTTTTTTTTACTTCGGGTTTGATTTTAGCCAAAATTTTCGTAAAATTTTACAAATTTTCATTTCTCCGACACAAAAATTTGTCAATTTTATCATATTTTTCTTGAAACGTGATATAGAAAAATTCTTTAAAAAATGAGAAGATGAAACCGGATAACATGCATCCGAATTCTATTATTATTGACGAGAGCTATCTCGTGCGTTTAATAAGCGTACAGTGATGTCGGGATGTTGTCTCGTTCAACTTGGACACACGTATCTTTCTATCGATTCCTCGAAACGGTCGGCTCCCCATAAAGTCGTTATACGCTCTATACTACCTCCAAGATCTTGGCTCAGCTGGTCTCGGAGCAGCGGGCTCTATGTCGCGATTTAAAAGGCTTATAACCGCGGCTTTTCGATCGCTATAGAATAGAGCCGGACAAGAGAGGAATGAGAGAAGGATAGAGCTGCCCTCCCGGGAAGCTCGTACATGGACTACCTGCTTCTTACCGGTTTGGCACATCGGTATGGTTTTCTTGCTTTTGCTTGCGAGACGGCGCCAGTCCCTCTAAAGGAAACTCTCCTATGTCCTCGCGCACGTCGTGCATGCTCGATCGCTTCTGTTTTAACTTTTCCTATTCACACACGTACACACACACACACACACACACACACGCGCGCGCGCGCATTATATTCACGAACGACTCTTCGAATATACGAAAAGCCTTTACGCATCTATATACACACGTTAACCGCAACCTATTATGCTACTATTTCTCGTTGCGCAATTCTAAAACGAGAAAGAATTCCGCATTCGTCACCTCTGCAATCGCCTGTTTTCCAGACACTCGAGATACCACGGAAAAATTCTCGCGGGACACTTTGATGATATCACACGTACCGTGCATGACAAAATTGCATCTCGAGATCATCGTTCGCGAAATCACGTTGGCCCTACTCTCCCTATAGTCTAAAAATAAAACCCATACAGCCACGCGCTCATAGTCGAGAGAGTTTTGCTAAATTTGTAGTACGATACAGGGGGTTCCCCGGATCAGCTATAATAACACCTAAGGGAGGGAGGACACGCGAAGAAGAGAGAGAGAGAGGAAAGTTGAGGTGGTCAGTGACACCGTGGGCTAAAATGGAAATTTCGATCAGTCATCAGTTATATCAGAAATGCTCGGAGGGGGTGTTCCATGTGAAAGGGAAAGATTTTTTTGTAGGAAGAATTTTTAGGATCGATTTGATTGTGGGAAATGGCTTGAGAAAATGGATCAATTGGATCTGTGTGAATTTTATTCGAATGGAGTACTCTTTTTGTACGATTAAAAAAAATGTAGGATCCTAACCAAAATGAAAGAAAATATTCAAGATTTTTTAAAAAATTTTTCCGAAAAATGAATGGATTCACTAAAATATCGCTTCGTCTTTGCTTCTCGATAGAGTTGAAACAATTCGGACCATCAATTTTTGCCAATTTGACTCAAATGCGCTGATATTCAAAGGGCTCCAGTGGGTATAGAAAAAATTGAGATCTCGGTAATGAATCAAATGGCATTCTCTGAGTTTATTCCTGGGCTTTTTAAAACACACTCCCGATAAGTCCAAATCCGTCAATCGGGAGCAATATGTTACGGGCATTTGAAATTTCCGTATTTTCAGGTTTTCGAAAAGTTGGCAAAAAATTGAGATTTTTTTTTTTCGTCTTTCGCGCGCCGTATTTTCAGGCTCTGGGCGATCGAAAATTTTCCGCTGATAATCACGAGAATCACGTCAAATTTTTTCCTGGATCCAAAGAATTTGACATGAAAACGTAAAAAAAATCGACAAATTGCACGTTTCTTCATTTTATGAAATTTTGAGGGTCCAGTAAAATCGCAGTAAAATCCAGTAAAATCGCAGTAAATCCAGTAAAATGCAACTTTGCTTCCCAAGAAGGACTTGAAACTCTATTCAGTGCTCATTCTCTTCGCAACCATTTCAACTTTGTATACCGGTAATTACTAATTGCTCTTATACACAGTGTATGCCGTGTATTAGCACCGCGGGCATGCACTAATATACGAAAGTCTTTTCGCGGGGCGACTCTACGGTTTGGTATATATATCTTGTAGCCAGAGGGATATATAAGGTAATTAATTTTAAACACGTAGATTGGAATATGTAACGCGCTCACCCACCGCGCGCTTGCTCGCGTCTCGTTTCGTGGCGCAGTCTCCATTTCGATGCTAGCTGTGAGAAGCATGCATATACATACAGAGACATAAAAATAAATATACACACACATACATATATATATATAGATAAATATGTTGAGGGATGTTCCCGAGAGGAAGACGTTCACCGTCACGCGATAGGTGAGGAGCGTGAACCCGGTAGGTGAGAGAACACACAGCATCTATCAAAAGATACACACACACACACACACATATATATATATATATATATATATATATATAAATATTATATAAATATATATTTCTGAGTTGCCAGAGAGATCAGAGATGAGAACCAAAGTCTGTTAAACTGCCTGACGTCATGTAAATTAAAAAAAAAAATTACTTGATTTAAACAAATTTCACATCGAACGTAACCGATTGGATTTACCTGAATGAAAGTTTCAGTTAATTTAAGCCAAATATACAATGTGAAACATATATCATGCAAATCTATTTAATTTATATTGCATTTATATTGCATATATATTTCTGCATAAAAAATTAGTATATTTTTGCAAGTCTTTTGTTCCGTGAAGGTGGTAATTGGAGCGTAATCAATTATTTCCGCAAACAATTTCAATCGCTCAAAACTTGATAAATTTAATTTCACGAAATTCAATTTCTTTCAATCAAATAAGAAGTTTAACTTCAAAAACTCGATCGAAATACGGCAAATCCATTTTTCCCCTGTTACAATAATGTTCCACAAATAGTTTATCCTCAATGTTCCAGTTTCGTTCGCGATGCAACACCAATGCATATCGCGTGCGATAGCCAAGTTTGCAGCATGGAAATACTAATATATATGAATACATACATACATACATATAAACTGGACTATGTATTGCAGGCAAGTTGCAACGTCGTTCATATAGCTCTTAAGTATGTATACCTTATGCATGCATGGATCGTTTATGTGCCCAAGTCATCCGGTGTGGATGACATATATATATACATACAGATCCATATGAACTCTGAACGTTCGTTTCTTATTAGAGTCGCATGAGGAACGAGGAACAGCCCATACATATGTAACAGTAGTGCATACAGTGCATTATAGAGTCGAAAGGACACGCGTGATCCTTCTTCTTCAAGAGAACGAGACAAAAGCCAATAGAGTCAAATAAAGAAAGAGAGAGAGCTCTAGCTCGGTCAGCTTAGATCATATTTCATCATACACATTCAGAGCAGAGAGGGTGCCGCTTATAAAATATACATTGTATATCATATATTCACGTTCTCAGAAGCCTTGCTGGACGATTTTCTTACATTCAGGTGTCGAATAAAAGAAAAATACAACGTTTGCTTCTATACACAAAAAAAAAAAAGGTCAATTTCGTGCAAGATCGTCAAACAGTATGCTCGCGTGTAATTAAATATACTCGTCTCGACAAGAGAAAATCATTCTCAATGTTATCAAGAGAGAAGTAGAGAAAAAAGAAAAGCATAGCGCCTCTTGGTGATTAAATTACTGACACTCGCGAGAGCTCCCCACCGTCTCGATAATCTCTTATTTTCTCATCAATGCACACCACTGTTCGGAGTAATCGGACTTTATGGAAATTGCAATATATAGAACGCTTGACAAGAGAAAAATTGGGATATAACGATTGGAACATTATATATATATGCACAAGAGAGAGAGAGAGAGAGATAGTTTGATGCTGCTTAAAATTTTCCTGCAACCGAGAGAGAATAAAAATTGGACCGTTAATCCTCTCTTTGGTTGCTTAGGAATAATACAACGAGGATTGTTGCACGCATCTTTCACTATTCTCTTGTGTAGAGACTGAATTTCACCCCAATTTGACCCACCTTTAAAGTGCCATTTTCTAACATCTATTATTGAAAACATTTTCTTTTTTCGTTGGATTCCATTCAATTTCTCTACCCGTTCAGAAAGTTAAGAAAAAACGTTACTTAACAAAGCATCTATCCAAAAAAACATGCAAAAAAAACTGAGTCTTCCAAAATAGGGACGGTGGTATGACATCATGGACCAAATCTCAGAGGTTGAGGTCTAGGTAACGTGGAATTCCCTATACATGCATAAAAGTATATATATATACACCCACAATATACGACCGATAGAACAATGCATAACAAGCATTGTCTTTCGGCCCCGCCCTCGAATCGCGGCAACGAGCACCCAGAAGCAGAGAAGCCAAGTAATAATAAGAGAGCTTGCACGCACTCTCTGCACCATTTGCTGTGGCCTTTATCTCTCACTCTGCCTGGTTCAAGAGAAATACTCTTCGATGTGCACTCTCTGCATCGTTCGCTCTTCTCGCGCCTGGTATTACCACTATATACGTATGTATTAAAAAAATATACGTGCACTTGGAGTGTCTGTATGCTGGCTTATAACACAGGAATACATAAATACGCACGTGCGTATATGCACTCTTTTATGCACTATAAATACATATATATAGATATTTGCAAGCCACGAGCGTGAGCACGCTTGCTCACACTCAATTGCTGGCTTATACGAAACGCAAAAGTCGATCTCGTGTACACGTATTATTCTGTACAACACGAGAGAATATATATCGAAGTAATTTTATATGGAGACAAGCGCAAACGAGAAGGGAATCGACGAGGATGGAAATGCAAGTAAGAGACGCGTGTACCACGGATGCTGTATAAGCAAAATACAGTATTTGTAGTACCAGAGGATTGTGTATAATAGTCGTACATATTATATACTTTAATAAACCTCTCGATCTTATGTGCATTCTCGTATTCTCAATTGGAGCAAGTTCTTTGATCAGAGTATTTGATATGGCTTCATTATCATCTCTCTCTCTCTCTCTCTTTCTCTTTCTCTCTCTCTCTCCCTCTCTCTCTCTCTCTCTCTCTCTCTCTCTCTCTTTCTCTCTCTCTCTCTCTCTCTCTTTCTCTCTCTCTCTTTCTCTCTCCATCTTGATCGCGATCTATTAAAATTACAATATTGGAAATTATTTTTTGATATACGAGACGCGAATTATGGTAGGGGAATTGCGAGATTGTCGATAAGTGTGTTCAAATAGCAGAGTTGGAAAAAAAAATTTAATGAAAAATCATCCATTACAAATTACTCGAAGTAATTGCAAATAAATTTATTTCATTGCAAATTATTCGGTGCAATTCTCATTGGCTTTAATTTTGTTACAATTACACCTATAATAATCGCAAAGATGTCCGTTTTCATTCCAAGCTTTAACCAACGTTATCAATAAAAAAAATTAGTTAGTGCCAATTAAAATTTCCGAAAAAATCGGAATTGGATCCTGAATTTTTTTTTCAACTAATAATTATTATTATTATCATTATTGCTACTGTCATTTTAGATTTTTTCTTTAATGATTCCGTACACATGTTCAAAAATAACTTAAAATTTATACCTAAAATCGAAGCTCTGACACGAAAGAAAAATTAATAACTTCCGATTATTCTTTTTCTTCAAAAGTGCTGATAAAAATGTGAGTAAAAATATAAGTCATATCCCAGTCAAAAATTCGCAAACAAAAAACAAAAATGTTGTGCTTTTGCACGTTTCTGTACGATTTATTTCATTAAAAAGTACGCAAGCTTGAAAAAAAATTCATAATTGGCATATACAATGAATTGAGAAATTAAAAAAAAAGTTACCAAAAGTCAGTTGCAAACAGTATTACGAACTGGCAAATCGTGATAAACAAAATTAATATGTGGCTGCGAATTGACGAAGAATGCCTCTGATTATAATAATTATAGAATTATTATTATCATTCGATGAATATATTATAGTTGTTGAGAGTTCAAGGCTCCCACTCTTCAGTTTCCGCACCCACACACACGCACTTTGGTCATAGCCGACTCACAAACGATATAGAAAAGACGCTATATAACCCTGCAGTTGGTCGAACATGTGCGCACAATTACCGTTTCATCTCTCTCTCTCTCTCTCTCTCTCTCTCTCTCTCTCTCTCTCTCTCTCTCTCTCTCTCTCTCTCTCTCTCTCTCTCTCTCTCTCTCTCTCTCTCTCTCTCTCTCTCTCTCTCTCTCTTTCTCTCTCTCTCTCTCTCTCTCTCTCTCTCTCTCTCTCTCTCTCTCTCTCTCTCTCTCTCTTCCTCTCTCTCTCTCTCTCTCTCCCTCCCTCCCTCACTCGTCGTTCATGTATACGTGCACCCTCTCTGGGAGCTGACTACAAATTATAAACCGTGAGTACTACTCTCCCGGGGGGCCCCCCTCTCGTAAAACCGGCCAAGCCTCGTCAATAATCTTTTCTTTCGGAGACTCTCCCCCTCGTATTCCACTCAACTCCAGCTAGAGGGAACAGTTCGTATAGCAGGAGGATGGGCACGTAATTCGAAACGAGCCTGCGTAAAAAAAAAAGATTGCTAAAAATTGTTACGAAAGATTAATCATCATCACAAGACATCAATGACTCCCGACTCTTGGAACGCGTTCTTTTAAGAATAATCGTGTCAAGATTTTTCGAAAAATAATGGTTTTTATTATTTAAAGAAAACTCATAAATCATAATTATATTTCACTTGAGTCATTAGAAAGTGGTATTATTTCCGAAAATTTGGCTTGTTCTCGATCCATGCGCGATTAACGATAAAACGAGCTATCGCTAAACCGTTTTACATGCGAAATTGAACGAGCGAGTTGTGGACACAGGTGTGTGGGCTTCTTGAAACCCCAGCAAAGAGCATTTATACATATATATGTATAATAAGAGAAGTGAGGACAAAAAACGCATAATATTCATACGCATATACTGTCCGCCCTGGTTTTCTTTCCTGTCCCTCTGTCTCTCGGGCTATGTGCCATGTCACACATTTTAGCCACTTTACGAGGAATACATTTGCGCTTGAACGTTAAAAAGCGAACGGCAAATGTTTAGACAAATATATAAGTCGCTCTAGCCGCAGCCATTCGTGGGAGTCCTCATCGTTAATGCGTCAAATTTTACCCTCCAATGTTCTTTTTTTCATCGTTTTACGGTTTCACAAAGAGGAAAA
Source organism: Rhorus exstirpatorius (assembly GCA_963564615.1). Classification (NCBI taxonomy): domain Eukaryota; kingdom Metazoa; phylum Arthropoda; class Insecta; order Hymenoptera; family Ichneumonidae; genus Rhorus; species Rhorus exstirpatorius. Next base: position 26,281,642 of record OY751316.1, on the reverse strand, counting down.
TTGAATTATGTTTATTGAACTATATACTTTCATTAACGAAGTGCTCGTCAAATTTCTGTTGGGACAAATTCATGGTTGCTATTTTTTGTTTCTTTTTTTTTTCCTTTCGATCGCCCGTTAATTCTTTCTTCGTGCGAATTTGACATAATCTCTGGCGAGTCCCGTAGGAAGTTGTTACCAACGCTAGGATTGGTATAAGGGTCACGGAAATGCATGGGCGCGCAAAACACCGTGTGTACGCTGAGTAGATTGTGCCATAACTCGTCCACCGCTATCGGGAAAATGTTGCCACATATATATATGCATAGAGTCGTAGAGATTGCAGTCAATGCATCCATACAAACATATATATACATATACTTGGGTGTGCGTGCATGAGGGGAGCCTGAACGAGTGATTTGAACCCTGAAACCTGAAACTGTCGCGCGAATAGCCACAGAGCGAGCCCCCGTTACTCGCCAAAGGGGCAAGGGAGCGAAGCGGTCACTCTCGTGGCTTTGCGAACTTGCAACTGCATCGTAAGCATCATGCCGCAAAGTGCAAGTACCCCACTATATTTTAAGCTATATATATATATACATATATATATATATGATCTGCGCAATGAACGAGGCAGTTTGAGGACGGAAATAGTTGGTGCGACGACCGACAATTTCGCCATACGACTATCGCAGAAAAAAAAATGTGTGTATAGATGGATATATAATATTTGCAATTCTATGACGACGTGGTGTAGAGAAAAGTCTATATAGCGAGTTTGGATAAAATCGGTCTGGGTCAGAGGTCAAGAGACAGTATCGTCGACATGCATACGATCATGTTACACCTCTCACCTATATGTACATGTAAATATAAAAATTTCTATGAATATTAACATGCAAAATCTATGTACATATTATGAAATGCATAACGAGTTCATTTTCCAACATGATTTTTTACTCTCGTCCCATTTTCTTCCTATTACACTATCGAGACTGTGTAAATTAACGTATGTATGTTACACGTGCACGTATATTCAGTAGTATATTTATGGCGTTCCCCATCGCTAAAAAAATAATTTGGTAAAATGATATGTTTTTCGACTGAAATCTTTGAGCCGATTTAACGATCGTCCTGTTCATTAAAATATATTATCCTCAACATTAAATTTGCTTTTGGCATGATGAATCGCCTGTAATATTCCTAATATTATTACAGCGACTCTGCATGGGTTGGAATTTTTTTTTAAATTGAAGTAACAATTTTTGGAATTCGTTAATAATCGATAGTGCATTTGACTAATATCGTTATTGCTTCTTCCATAAACTATCTATACTGCATTTTCCACTGAATGCAGATTATTTTTTCTTCTTAATCGATGTACGAATTTTTCAATATCTTACGAAATGATGTTTGTTTCACTTCAATGATGTTTATAGTCCCATTAGTAACACTGAATACGATCGCGTATGTTCTACAGGAATATGAAATAAAGAAATATTAAATAATAGACCCTCGTTAATTCGCTCTCGTGTGGTGTAAAGTAAAACTATTCCTAGGGCTTCTACTGCAACTGTTCTCGTGATTTCATATGTGTGGCATTAGTCGATTTATACGCCCACGAGTAATAAAAGCCCGCTAATGCAAACAATCGGGCATAGAGGTTAATGGCTCCGCGAGAGAGGGAAAATATATATGAGATTGTAGAAGAGGCGACGAGTGGAGGGGATAAAGGTACACACGTGTGTTTATATCGAGGAGAATTATTATATGATAAAAGTGTGTTGCCCCTAGAGTGCGAGAACGATCCACGAGAAAAGCGACAATGGGTTTATTATAACTGTAACATTCATGGAGTCGGAAAAAATTTCAAGATCCCACGAAAGGGCTCGCTAGATTTACATCAATTTTTTTGTTTTTCAAATAAAGGCAATTGATATGAGACAATTTAGATTATCACGTGATAAAAAAAATACGAAACAGGTATCGTTTATTCAACAGTTACATGCCATCCACGATTTCTTAGAATTTATTAAAGTAAATTTTGAGTAAAATCCGGATTTATAGAATTAAAGTGAATTGAAAAAAAAATTGTTCCTGCATTTTTATCGGAAAGGAAAGCGATGCTAATGAGAGCAGACTAGAATGAATAATATTCACATCGCATATATAGAATAATTATTAATGTACGTAACGATCGCCTAGCTTGTAGCAATTATCGACAGGCCGTATTTTATCATCAAAATGTTTAAGGAGGTTCACCAGGTAGAGAAAAATGCACAGAAAAATCTGAATTTCTTATCAGATATTCGCACTACTACTGTAGAAATGTGCCTGAATTATTTGGGAATTTTCACCTACACCATTCACATGAAAATTTAGTTTCTGACGAGGCTCCTTTAACACGCGTTCTTATGGCGTAAGCATAAATTGCAATTTTTCTCCCTTCATAACACCGGAGAAAATGTAGAAAAAATTTTAAAAAAATATTATTTCAATACAGTATAGGTGAATAAAATAGCATGACAAAAATCAGATTGATTGTGTACTTAGTTTATGAATACTATTCAATGAACCCACAGAATTCATAATTATTCACAGTAAAGGGATGTAAATACAGTCGGACCTCGGGCACTGACTGAGCTCGAGCACAGGAACCTCGGGCACTGACCGAAAGACCTAACCTTCTTACTAACCAATGAGAATAAAGCACCAGGCCTGTATCATACGTATATCGGTACCCTCCACTCCTTGAAATTATACATTTTTTTTTTCATGGGGGTTCTATATTGTAGCGCCACTGTAGATTCCGCAGTGCTCGAGTAACAGCTGACGTCAGTGCCCGGGGTCAGTCAGTGCCCGAGTAGTCAGTGCCCGAGGTTTGACTGTAGGGGATAAGCATGGCAACATCGCTGTAGAGTTGGAGCAGTTGGGTTAGGTTGAGCGCGCAATTTTCTTGACAGCTCGACTGTTTTCTGGTGCCTTCGGTAATGACACTTGACGGTACCAACCGTAAGAAATACGCGTCTTGTTGCCAGACTTCTTTGCGAACTATGTACACTATAAAATCGAATTTCTTTCATTTATATCGATGTAAAATAACTTTCATCGATCCTTATAACTGTCAAAAAGGGTTGAGTATTCATTTGTCGTTACTTTATTCAACTCAATTCCGTGATTTTCCGATTCATGATAAATAATTTTCACAATTGGCTGCAGTGCCGTCGGCCCATGTATAAGCATATAGGATTTCCGCCGACCCTCATCTTCACCTCCCGCAAACCCTAGTTAAACTCCTTAAGTATAATTTTCAAAATTTCTCAAAATGTGAATTTACGACCTTTGGAAAAATTTTGAAGACATTGACATTGAAATTCCTACTTTCTTCAATCCATGAAAACGAAGCTTCATCCATGATGAAGTAAAATAAACGATAGATATGCCCATCTCTGGTTTTATTCTTTGTTTTTAAAATCCGGACATATCGAACATTCTTGTACACAGCGAAATCGAATCTCCCAGTGATCTGGGCGATATAACACCGCGGGTGAATTGCGCCCACGCGAGACTCTCGATTACGCGCCATTAACTTTGATTTTCTCTCTCTCTCTCTCTCTCTCTCATTCTCTCCCTCTCTCTCTCTTTCGTGGCTGCTGCTGCTGTTAATAAAAGCTCGGGATTTGCTCGAGCGGTAGCGCTCAAGAAGGCATTCGCGGAGTGAGGCTACCTGCCGAGAGATGTGGGCGGACTGGAATGCCGGTGTATAACGTTCGCTTCTCTCTCTCTCTCTCTCTCTCTCTCTCTCTCTCTCTCTCTCTCTCTCTCTCTCTCTCCTCGTTGAACGAGAGAACCACGTGAGATTATATTATGTGCATGCATGAGCTCAGAATACAGGTATGAAGGCTGTAAAGTCGTCGAACGTGTGTACACGATAGTCTGCTGATCTCTTTTAGTCTCTCTCTCTCTCTCTCTCTCTCTCTCTCTCTCTCTCTCTCTCTCTCTCTCTCTCTCTCTCCATCTCGTATATGTCGCGTTTTTGTGTGAGTATTCCACTTATACAAGTGGCTCGTACGACTAACGACAACGAGACGACCACGCGTGTACTCTATCTTTCATTTTCCATATATATATATATATATATATATATATATATACACTTTACTCGTGCAAATCCCAATTATGTTATAGGCAGAAGAGATCGGGGTGGTATATGCACAAGCCATAATCGTGAGCCGGGTTATTAAATCATTTCATAATTCATTATTCGATTATGTAGTGAAGCTTATTTACGAAAAATATTTATTTTCCTTGCGGATTATAAAAGACCCTGTAGGACGTACAAAAATTAAGAAATTTCATCATTTTGGATGAATTTTTATTGGTTTTCGTTACTAAGTGGACTGAAATTTCGTTTGGTGAAAAGAATTATAATTTTTTATTCGATTTTTACTGTAAGATAAATCGTGAAAAGTTAGAGAATAATTGAAAGGAATTATTCATCAGTCTCATTGCCTCAATTCCAAGCTGAAGCGACTAAAAATATTGCACTTTTAAAATTTATGATTTATTTATAACAATTTCTCGTTCATTCATATATTATATATACAGTCGATAAGTTGAACTATGTATACTTGATTTCCACCTGAAAGAGCCAACTCGATCGTGTTGGACACCAGCCAAGTGTATAATAACGCGTGGTCACTGTCCACTGGACAGCAAAATCTTCGCCTCTATACGGGTCCTGAGACCGCAAGCACCGACACCCACGCGCCCTTTTGTCCCCCCTCACCAAACGTTAAATATAATACCAGGCCGCGGGATAATTCATGTCATTGACATCGTATATATTATTATGAAAGGTGCGTGCTAGCGATGCAGTAATGCACCGGGTCCGACGCGCGTCCGGTTACCGGTTACGGGCGTTATGCGGATTTCGATTTAGAAAGGATAAATATTCGACGATGAAAAGGCTATCTCACACACACTCCACACACACACACACACACACATATATATATATATATCGAGTACTAAGATGTAAAAGGGCACTTTAATCGTTAAATTGTCCATTATCGATTTTACCTTTACCACGAGACACAAAGTGATGTAGGATATGTCGTGAATGCCAGAAAATTGCGCGGAGGCATTCAAGTAGCGAAATGAATATCAGTACAGAATAGATAAACGAAAGTCTAGCGAGATACCGATAAAAGAGCAAGACAGAGCTAAAGAGGGTGATTTCGTAGAGAAAAGTAAAATAAATTGTCCGGTTTATATGATGGAAGAACACTATCAAGAACTTTTCTTCGATGTAATGGAATTGAAGAACGCAGTAATTGAAATTATTGGGTTTCAGGAGTGGAATTAAACATTCTGCATTAAAAGACATCAAAGTGATTCTTTAACACTGTGAATTCCGATCTTTCATGATTTTATTGCTATAAAGAACGTTGGATAGCAAATTGAGCCACTAAATCGGGAATTTAAATCAATTAATTCATCGAAATTCGCCCTAGAGAGGGAATTCATTTTTTTTTAATGCTTATCCAGTGCCTCGAGAGGCTCTGCTCTACACACTGCATCTCTCAACTTTCTGAAAAGAAAACCGTATGGAAAATCCGAAATGATAGATCGTTGGAAATGCTGCGATGATCATGGTGACAGATATTATTCAGATCCTTAAAGAAATTGTTGCACGAGATGCGTTTTTTTTTTTTCAAGATAAATTCCTATTTGACCTTGCACCTGATATATTGTTGAATCTATTATTGTCTGCGCTGAGGTACCATCTATAAACATTGAATTGGAAGCAGGAAAGTTCGATATTCGTTGAAATGAAATTGCCAAGATCCTTTTTGATTCTCGTGGCTTCTCTTTTCCCAAACGATCACGAGAAACAAGATTGAAGAGGTAGAGAGAAAAAGTGAAGGAATTGACGTGTATATATATGCGTGTTTGTGTGTGGCAACCGATTAAGTCGTAAAGCACAACCGGGCCACCCACAGCAGCTCTAACGAATTATATCAGTAAATATCGTGGAGTCTCCTTTTCCTCTCTAGCTTTGAGCAAAAGGATGCGAGTACCCCACATAATGCGTAAAATTTTTCGACCAAGATGATTTTCTCGACCATGGTCCAGCTTTTAGCCCTTTGCTCTCCAGCTCTCTTTTTTCGCGTACACTTCTTATTGCAAATGATATATTCCCAAAGAACCGAGGTCCTGATTTAAGGGCATGCAATACCCAAAGTACTGAATTTACGGGGGGGGGGGGGGGGGGGTCGACGAGAGGGGAAAAAAAGTATCGTGCGAGAGTCCAGAAGCTGTAACGTTCGTTAAACGTTTGCGGCCAGGGCATGTGCGCTAATATCTCATATTGGAAAAAAAAAATATTAAGCGTTCTGAAGAGCCATAGGATTTAAGTCTGAAACCCCCATGAGAACGAGCACGTGCGTGCAAAATACTTATACCGCATATACGTGTAACGACTAATGACAAGCAAAGGGGATTAACCCACGGACTTTAACACTCAAAGTCATGGTGAGTTAAGCCCTTTTTCCTTCCAAGCAGTCGATTTATGTATCTGGGTATGTAAAATGTATGAGTATGCCCTGACCATACGTATCCCACAGATCCTCATACCGACAATACAGCTTGTATATACCACGAGAAGAGAGAGAGAGAGAGCAGTATATATGGCTAAGACTCTTCCCCCTTTAAATTTTCGACCCCGGGCGTATTTTACGGGAGCATAATTACGGTGATTTCCCTCTGGCATCGTGCCTCTCTCGCATGTTCAAATATTCTTATTTCTCTCATTCTCCCTCTCTGACCCTTTCGGTCCATCCTCGGATGCGAGCGAAAAGCTTTACGGCCAACAAAAAAAAAAACGTACACGATTCAAATCTCGTTCTCCCGTGGTCCAAAGTGCAGCAACCCACTAATCTTGAAATCGTAAATATGCAACATATTCATGGGAGACTGCGGGCTGCTCGATGCACTTTTGACATTGTTATATTCGACTTTTTCCCAGAATTATCATTAGATTCAGGCATTGGCTCGCATACTCGGATAAGGAGACTCAACGAAAGTATAAATTTTTCATCCAGCAAAATCCAATTTAACTTTTAGAGGACGGGAAAATTTTGGTTCAAATCAACTTTTCATTTGACCCAAAATTTATGCATCACTTCAACGGATTACTCATTTCAAGTGTCCCATCTGACAGGTAGTCCCTGAAGGGACCACCCCCGTCCTCTAAAGGTTAATCGAAACTCGTTGGTTCTCTGAACGCGACCTCCTTAAATTCTCGTCCGGCATAAAAAAAATACACATAGCGCAGACAATGAGAGGGACAGAAATAAAGCAAGATTTACGTTATACGATATGAAAGAAAGAGTGTTTGAAAAATAATCTTAGAGCAGTCTCGCTTTGGGCGTTTGACGATTGGAAAAAATTCTTGAAAATTTTCTTTTCCTCTTTTTTCGGGTCATAAAGAGAAAACTGGGTCTCCGCGGAGATCCAGCTCGACGATATGTTGTGTATTATATGGACTCGTCTCGTTATACAAGCTCTGCTATATAATCGCGTTTGCTGGCTTGTATCGGTAACATCTTTGAGTACACATGTTCGTAACGAGCAGATGGGTTGCACTCGTTGTTAATGATTTTCGGCGGAAGGATAATTACGGAGTTTCACTCTAGCGGTACGGTGCTTTTTGGTTTTTGCTGCTTCGATGTCTTACGCCGCACCTATATATCTCCTCATTGATGTTTTCGGATGAATTTCCGCGGGTATGTCTAACAGAGAAAGACGATAGCCAACAATGTGTACTCGATCGTTTTTATTAACTTTTTTTAACTTTTATTTTCAAGCTTTTGTTTCTATTATGTATGTCATGTTGTACGGGGGTAAATTAAACAGTGTGTTTACTCTCCCCGAAGGCATTAATTATAAGCTGACTCCCGAAAAACCCATCTTATTGTAACACGGAAGCTGTAAAAAATAATTGGCTACGGCGGAGCAAAAAAAGAAAAAAAAAAGAGCAATTTTGCATGGGAAAAACGAGACGCAGAGAGATCCTCGAACGTTGAGCGTCTCTTCAGAAAGAATTGTCGCCAGAGGGGAATACTTGACGGGAGATTGCGTTTCTCTCTCTCTCTCTCTCGTTCTCTCGTACGTATGCTTTTTTCGACGGTTTTACAAGAGACCGAGAGAACCGGACAAACGCGTTTTTTTTTTTTTTTTTTTTTTTTCATTTTTGCGCAATTTCCGTGGACTCGCGACGAAGAACCTGAATGGACTATGGTACAGGCTGACAAGTATAGTTGGAGAGTGCTCGTACGTATATGGCGAGGAAGTGAGAAAATTGTTGAAAGGAGAGAGATAAATAGGGGAGTTGAGAAACAAGGAGAAAAGAGTGGAAAACAAAAAGAAAAAGGAGATAAAGGAGATGAGAGGGAAAGAGTAAAAGAGCGAAATAGGCGAAAAGAGAGTGAGCCTCTGGAATTATTCGGAAATGTTACGAGTACACTTCTCTAACATTCGTACATATATGTATTCTTTCTCGGTCGAGTACTCTTTATTATAATAATGATGTTTAAACGAATACGAGAGAGAGAGAGAGAGAGAGAGAGAGAGAGAGAGAGAGAGAGAGAGCTACCGATTAACGAATGTTGACTCGAGTGATGCAAATTCTAATTACTACTTTATTTTCGGGTACATTCTCGTTCAAGCTAATTGACCAAGAGTAGACAAATCAACGGTCCATTTCGTTCCAATTGACAAAAACCTAGAATCTCACCTACTGCCCATTTTTCAATAATAAATCTATCCGCCATCTTTCAACTCTACGCGTAATCGAAGGACTATAGTCAGATTTAGTTCACGGTCGTCGAGATCATTTTGGCTATACCAACGCAATTACACGGGGACTTTTTTTTAATTCGATCCGATCGAATTTTTTCGGCATCGATACACCAAATTAGTCGCAGCTAATAGCGCCAATTTCCCTACACAAATCTCTCTTCCATCAATTTATTTGCTCTCCTCGAATCCAACGAGACTTTTGGCTCATTAAAAAAAAAACCGGCACGTAAATCAATTCAAAACGATCTTCAATTTCCCCAAATTTCGTAAACTCACCGATTGTCCAGCCAGTCAGATTCTCCAACGAAGTTGATAGAAAAAAAAAAAACAACTACAACAAAAACCACAAATCCAGGCGAAATTTCGTCTCCTCAGTTCGATCTTAGTCGAAGAAACTCTCTTGTGGTCTCGTCCCAATCGATTATCATTCGACACTGATCATTGGCGATCGAACCCAGTTTTTTTTTATTTTTATTTCTCCCTCACCGGTTGAATTATCCTCGGGGCTCGCGCGATGCTCTCAGCTGTGCTCGCGGGCTGGAGAGAATTCTCGGCGCATTTAACCGCGATGGTCAGAGCCTCGATCGAAGGTCACGCAACCATATATATATATATATATATCTACACAAGAGTCCATCCGACCATTCACGAGGACGAGAATGGTTGGGAGAAAAAGAGATCGGTGGTGTTTGCGGAGTCGCAGGGAAAAAGCCCCCTGCTCCGACGGTTTGTGCGTCTCGGTAACTGACCTACGACGACGATTCGTTCACCCCGCAGCACTTGAGCTCCCCGAGACAGCCTCTTCGGTCACTATGTATTCGTCTCTTCTGTATATACACGCGTGTTATTGAGGTGTGCACGAGTGTTTTTTTTTTTTCACGAAGCAAGTAATGGCGGAGGAGTGGCACACGAAGTCGAGTTTAACACACGCTCGACATGTATACGATCCAACAAGGGGGAGATTACACAAAAGGGAGGGAAATTATAGAAAAAAAAAAACGAAAGAATTGTCGCGAGGTACCCAACCTTCATTCATCGAATCTCTCTGACGCGATTTGCATCCTCGATGCACGAAAATGTTTCACCGGCTTGCAACGATCGACCCGGTATGTTTTGCGTGTACATATACGTGTGCGTAACGACACTCGACAAACCACAAATGCGACACAATTTACAAAAAAAAAAAAAAAAACAATTTATACATCCAACCGCAATACAAACTTGCTTGGTCAATTATTTACATACACATTTATGTATATATATGCACATGTATGCATGTTTATAGTGGTGCAACTGTGAGTACCTCATATCGCGTGCACTCCCCCGCACTTCCGGGAATTCCCACGGTTGCGTCGTAACTGTATAAGCGAAAGAGAAAGAGAGAGAGAGAGAGAGAGAGACTGAGCCCGAAAACCCGAGGGAATTCCTCGACCTCGATTGAACAAGAGAGAGAGAGAGAGAGAGAGAGAGAGAGAGAGAGAGAGAGAGAGAGAGAGAGAGAGAGAGAGGAAAAGGTTGAGAAGGTCGTTCACGAGACTTGTCTGCGATCCGAACACTCACTCGATCGTTATTTCTTGTCTCGATCGATCAATCAATCGCTTCGATACACTCAGTTATTTTTCTCCTTCTTCTTTTACAATTTCACTGTCGATAAATCCGAGTCTTATGCACTTGATTCACAGCATTAGGCTTACCCGAATGATTTTTAAACTTTTCTTTTACGATGTTTATTTTCTATTGTTGACGGAATGATTTTTCGTTTTTATCATCTTGAACACTTTTAGTTGATAAAAGAGGGGAAGTGGATTTTGCAAAAAAAAAGAAAATATTGTGAGAGATATTTGTCGATATATGTGTTGAGAAATGTATCGAATGCGGTCGAAGAGGAGCTCTCGATCGTTTCGTACGGTTGCCGGGACGGCAATGGCCCCGTGACGGTGGTTTTAGCGCCGCGACGTCCCTCGGTAACCCGTTGTCTCCCACCACCAGGTCTTATAAACTCTCAACACTCTCTGCGTGTGTGTGTTGTGTGCACACCATCGCCATGAGCCTTGTATGTACCTCTCCACTATACTACCAGCAGCAGCTCTATACCTCAACCACGGGAGAACTCTCGCGCGACGCCGCTAACCCCACCAACGACGACGAAGTGCAGCAGGCGCGCGAGCCCCCGATGCATTTCTCTCTCTCTCTCTCTCTCTCTCTCTCTCTCTCTCTCTTTCTCTCTCTTTCTCGGTTACTTCTCGTCTCCATCCCATTTCATTTCTTACGACAACGAAATCCTTTCCCTTCGAGTCAATTTCCAGTCTTCTTAACACTCCGGAATTAATTCATTTTTATTAATTTTGTTTTATGGCAAACAAATAAGATCGAGTTTGGAAATCGACACGATTACAGAGCTTGAAAATCATGAATGCTATTGTAATTAAAAATGAGTTAATTAGAAGAAAAAAAACATTTATACGATATTTAAATTACTTAGATTTATGAAAATAATAACTATGATTCTCGTAATGTTGCTTTTTATGTATTGGTTTTTTTCTTTGGTAAATTTACCGATGATATCGAAAAATAATTTTGATTCATTCAGCAGGATCAATCTGTGAATGTGAAGTTTTCGAGAAAGTAATGAAAGGGCCCTGATAAAATTTAAAAAAGATCCAATTTTTTCGATTTCTAACAAAAAAATTGACCATGCATTAAAAGCTCAATGTAAAAAAAAGTTCTAAAATCTATAAAATTCTATAAATAATCGGATATCAGGATATCCTATATACTCAAAAATAAAATCAATAAAAATTTATTTATTTTGAATTTATAAAAGAGAGTTGGTTTTTTTCAAGGACAACTTGAGCACGGGGGAACAGAAATGTTTTAAATGCTTAAATGTTTTTTTTTTTCTTTAAATTTCGGTGGGTGAATCTCGAGCCGACAGTCCGAGACCCTACTCGGACATTCAGATATATATATATATATATATTAGGGCGGTTCAAAAAAGGGCCTTTTTTTAGATTTCGCTCTTCTCCAAGATTCTTGTACTTTTTTTTTTACTAAAAAAATAGCTCACGCGAAAGGGCTGGGCTGAAAATTTTTTTTTACTGCTGCCTCAACGACGTTGAAATTTTGAAAAATGGCTATTTTCGGGAATTAAAAAATTGAGATATCCTCAAATCCTTCGGTGGCTATGTTTTATATGACGTAAAAAAAGTTTTTGTCAAACCTGAGATGCGTGGGATTTTTTTTTAGTACCGAAAAATCTATTTTAAAATTAGTTTTCACGAATTTCAATTTAGATTTTTCGTTACTAAAAAAAATTACACGCATCTTAGGTTTGACAAAAACTTTTTTTTTCGTTATACAAAACATAGCCACCGAAGGATTTACGGATATCTCAATTTGGAAATTCCCAAAAATAGCCTTTTTTCAAAATTTCAACGTCGTTGAGGCAGTAGTAAAAGAAATGTTCAGCCCAGCCCTTTCGCATGAGCTATTTTTCAGTGAAAAAGTACAAGAATCTCGGAGAAGAGCGAAATCTAAAAAAAGGCCCTTTTTTGAACCGCCCTAATGTGTATATATTATATAATATGTATATGCATGTATAAGTATAGAGGCGTGGATCTCCAATGATTCTGAGATGAATATTATATGATCTCTATATTATTTCCTCTGCAACTCTCCCCGGTCAAAGAGCCGAGGGGCAAGAACTCTCGAGTAGTTTTTATTATTATTATTATTATTATTATTATTATTATTATTGCTTTACTCTTCCCGCGAATTTGGCTCCGAGCTCATCGCTCTTCGAAACGCACGATGCTCTTCCCGGTATACTTGCAAGAAGTGCAAAACTCATCGATGTATCGGTTCTCCCATAGGCCCCTTTAACTCTCTTGTGCCCGTGTCTCTCGCGGATAAGAACGATTATGAAACCGCAAGTAATATCGAGAAAACACACATATATATATATATATATGTCTGTCTCTTCGAAGTTATACTCGGGGAATCTCCAGCATCGGAGCACTCTCACTCTCGATTAAATTTCTCTCCTCGGTGTACCGTTAACCCTTCAAGTACGAAAATTGCTCGATCACATGCATGCGCTCGATCATAAATTCGCCAAAAGCAGACGCAAGTTGATTGACGAATGCAAAAACAAAACAAAAAATGAGGATATTGTTTTACGATGAAGCAAAAACAAATATGAAAATAAGTGCCAATGGAAAGTCGAATGAAGAATGCGTTTGTTTGTTTGTTTGTTTTTTTTTTTCATAATTTATTAGAATATCAAAAAAAGTTGACATAGATTTCCAGAACACCCCACAAAAATCACGATACGTTGTCCTCAAAAATTGACGGTATGAAAAATTAAATTTTCATTCCGTGAATGATGAAAATAGAAAAGTCAAAACCCCCATCCCAAAAAAACAATATAGAGAAATATATTTTTTTCAATTCAATAAAATCGCATTATGCTCCCGAGGTCAAATAACGTGAAAATATGACGATCCGAATTTCTGGACTAAACAATAGCTCGAATTATACATCATCGACGCAATAAAAAAAAAAAAATTCAAAGCACAAAAATAAATAAACCATGAATACACATTATCAAAGCGAAAAAATAGGAAATAAAGAGTAAAAATCGACACGAAGAAAAATATTTAAAAAAAAAATGCAGATATTTTTCAAAATTGTACGACTCACAAAACGATTCTTTATTATCGCGTGATACGAGAAATAACTTAACAAAGTATTCCCGTATTTTCCAGACCAAACAATAACATTCGATAAGTACAACCTTCGGGATATTTCAGTTTCGATTTCTCATTTCCTTTTCTTCACTCCCCGTTATTCTGCTTCTCGTTATATACAACCTCGAGCACACAGCTGCTTCACTTCTTTTCTCGACCTGGTGCCTCGTGGAATATCGCTCGCCATAACGATAAAAGCTTCGTAGGGAACTCTCGGATCGTATACATGGTATTCGAGGAATTGGTGCTAATATGGACCACTTGAGTTTCTGAAGCTCAAATACATATTCACCCCCATAAGCTGGTGCGAGACTATTATACTTTGTGCAGACTAATTGCCCTTATACGCGTTTTGATGCATCGTTAAATATTGGCCATAGGAAAATGAACCATTGATTTTTCCACTCGCGGACAACTTTTATAAGCGAGTATGTACCCGAAAATAAAATGGTGGTCCAAATTAGTACCATTTCCACTATATAAGTGCATATACCAAGAAGGATAGGCAAAAGAAAGAGATAGCGAGAGAGAGATAGAGAGAGAGAGACGAAGAAGAAGGTAAGAGCGCAACTTGGTTTGCTCGGTGCTAGGCACCGGTGCCTCATCGCCTGACCCCGCAAACCCATAGGGCGAGGATATAACGTGTACCGAGGCTACCACAGCTGCACGAACATTGAAAAATTATGGTAAACATCGTGGAAAAAGGGAGAGAACACTGAATAAACGAAATGGCTGAAGCAAAATCCAAGTATTATACTAAAAGAAAAGAAAAAGGAGCCAGGAGGGAAAAGTTTTTCGTTGCCCCAATCGCTACGACGTATACGTTATGTTATAGTTTCTGGGTAATGGAGAAATGTATTATACGCGAAATGAGGTCAAGGGGCGGGGGGGGAGGGAGAATATGACGAGGATATTTGAGTTGCAAAAGACTTTTTCTTCTTCCACATGCAGTCAATTTCCTTTTCGATACTCGGCCCGATGGTCTCGTAATAACGAGTAAAGTGCAAGCTCGTACGATCGAGATCAACCAGAATTATATATTCACCCATCACGTGAGCAATTGGGAAACTCTCCCCGGTAATCAATTCGACGAATTCACCGATCGATTCTGTGAGATGCATAAGAGAGATTCTGTTTCATTTTTTTTTTTTTTTTTCGTACAGTGTAGCGCGACCACAGGGGCTGAATTTTCGTGAAAGTGCATACGAATCCATCGAAATATAATTTTTTTTTATCCATCTGTCGATCGAACTGTCGACGTGCATCGAGAAAAATGGCGATTTGCTCGAATGAATTTTCGATTTTGGCGAAATTACATTTGCTTTTGATTGCTTTTCCTTCAAAAAAAAAATGTAGTCCAGTCCAATAAATTAAATAAAATAAAATAAATTTTCTGCAAGTTCAGCGATCTTCATACAATCCCACGAAGTTTTGCGATTTGATAAAGTGTACTCTCTCGCAAAATCGAAAAACAATTACTACTTTTTTGTTGTATTTATTTCTCTCTCTCTTTCTCTTTATTCTCTTTCTCTCTCTCTTATCGTCGTTTATACGGAGATCGCCGACGGGTGCGAAAACTTTGAGCGTTTACGATAGGCGATCACGTTATAAAGAAGACTTTTTATCTCGAGTGAGAAGTAAAAGAGAGAGAGAGAGAGAGAGAGAGAGAGAGAGAGAGAGAGAGAGAGAGAGAGAGAGAGAGAGAGAGAGAGAGAGAGAGAGAGAGAGAGAGAGAGTGAGAAGTGAGAGAAAGAGCAAGGTACACTTTTAATTGCCCGAGTGATTTAGAGATTGGGAAAGGACGAACGAAAGTATACAGCGAGAAATGTGAGAGAAAGAGTAAAAGAGCGAGAGGGAGAGGGAGAGAGTGAGAGAGAGAGAGAGAGAGAAGGGCTATATGCACGTGGAATCTCGAGATAAGAGGTTTCCGGAAATCGTGTCTGCAGCTATGAAAGGGCCTCTTTCTCTTCCATTTTCTCGCCCTCCTCGTCTTTTCTCGACTTCTCGCGCTTCAACACGTGAATACAATGAAAAAAAAAAAAAAAAAAATCGAGGCGTCGAGCTGCACACGTATATTTTAGTCTCGTTTTCAGTGGTGTAGGATGATTAAGGGCTTACACGATACCCAGCCACGGCACAGTAGAGCTCACGCTGTGCTTGCCTCTCTTTCTTTTTTTTTCCTTCTCACTCTCTCTCTCTCTCTCTCTCTCTGTCTATTGCATTGTAGACCCTTCCCGCGACCAAAGCCGCGCCTTGTGGACTTTTTTTATCGCATGCCCCCTCCCCTGAGAAACTCTAAAGTATGATACCCGTATAATAAACTCTTTGGCACAAAATATATATACGTACAGAACAAATATACATGTATATATATATATATATATATATATATATATATATACACATACATGTATATATATATATATATATATATATATACGATTAACGAATATGTGCACCTGGCATGGCACCTTTGTACTGCAGCAGCGAAAGCTCCGATAAGATGAGAAGAAGAAAAAACGCAAGAATTATAAAAGCCTCTTTTGGTTAATCTCGTGTGTAACTGATTAGATGAGGAAGAAAGAAAAAAAAGAAATACGTCACACCGAGCGACTCGTCGTACAATCGCGACCCACGCCTATCTATTAATTATTAATCGTGTTAGTGCACACCCCGCGGTCAACGAGAGCGAGGTCGATCTGGCAATAATAGGAGCTCGACGAGCGGTGAAGGAGGGATCGATAGTGATCGATGGATTCACAATCGCGAGTGCGACGAACTGCGTCATTGTCCGTACTCGTACAAGTCACGTATGACGTTGGAGCAATTCAGACTCCGTTTCCGGGCTATGCGCGTTGGGAGGGGGGGGGGGTGCAATCCTTGGTTTGAAAATCATCGGGATATTGAAATTTGACATTTTCATACGATTAATTACAATTTTCATCGATAAATGTCTAGTTTCTTGCTTCCTCGTAGAGGAAGCTTTGTTTTGGTGGAATTTTTTTTTAGTTGTCATTGCCAATGTGTTCAAAATGTGCCAAAATGTCGAGAAATCACGCTTAGGAAAAATGTTCGGACGCAGCAAAATTGAATCGTCTGTAACTCGATAACCGGTTGAGCATTCAGCGCTGCAATTTCGCAGTCAGGCAAAGTACCTTGTGCCCCTTTATTTACGGTAATTTCTTATTAAAATTCATTCGCAGTGACTCGGATTTTGTCATTTTCAATTTTTCGAAAAGATTGTCGTACTTGCTCCAACTTTGGTAAATTTTGCGATATCGTGCTCATTGTTTTTTTTTTTTTTTAATACATAAATTAACATTGAAGGACAGTTGGTATTAAATTTGGCGAAAATCCATGGTGGAGTTCAAGAAGATTTTATGAAATTTTCAATTTTTCGAAAAATTTCTGTTTAAATTTTCAACAGCTCGAATTTTCAACACGAGTAGAATATCATTGAATAGTGATTTGTATTTAATTTCGCGAAAATCGATGAAATTGTTCAGATTTCGTGAAACTTTAAATTTTTCGAAAAATTTTTGTAACAATTCTAAATTCTCCGAAATTTTGAGATATCCAGCTAATGATTTGCTACATAAATAGAACAAACGTGGATTACGTTACATACATAATTGAAAGAAAAAAGTTGCAAATTGCTTCCTCGTAATTAAAAAAACATTTATAAAGTTAAAAAAATTTCTTTAATAACTCACTTGCTCATGGAGGGAGCTTTACGAGCGAGACAAAAAAAAGATAAGATTTCGTGAATTACGAGGAAACGCAAGTTTTAATTTGCAACTTATCGATATTGTATTGTAATTACAGTGAATAATTTGGCACTGTAATTAATGATCAGAGTAACCAACAGAAAGAAATTCGATGCCCATTTATAAATGAGCAAGAAAAGCCATTCGTCGATTCACAGAGTGAGTGCTTGGATTGCAAATTACAACATTGGATAAATGTCCATTGTTATTCCTGGAGTCTCTAACGCCCCCACAACATAATACACAAATCGACCGGAAGTCAATGGGGGAACGAGCGCTCTAGCGCGAGTCTCCGATGACCCCGACCCCAACTCGGTCAAGCGCGAATATGACTGTGAGGCGGGCGTTTTATAAATGTGCCTAAGTATCGTAGAATTATGTTTTCCAAAAGTCCAAGGTGACCCCCGTGGGGGTTGTCAAAAATTGCCGTTGCCGATGATATTTCACATCGTCATGGCGGGGTATTGGTAAAAGTTTTCAACTAGCAATAATCGCACCTCGGTAGGACCTCATTGGTTACGATATCGCCACTGCGCAAAGCTAAAGATACGAAACGCGGACGTTGCTCTTGTAAACGCTCGGGGTATACACCGTTCGCGAGAAGCATTCGAGTGAACGGCCATCTGTCGACGATTGGCTCAGTCTTCGCCAAGTATCGCGGGACAATACTCCCGTGGGACTTTTTCACGTATCGAGGGGGAAATCGATAATAGTAATTCCATTATCGCCGAGACGAACAATAAATTCAATAAATAAATAAATGTAATTTATTTATTCGATTAATCAATACAATTTATTCAATTATTAAAATTGATGGTTATGATTTTAAAATTTAGGAAAATTGCTAACAAAACTTGGTATCTTCGTGTCCGTGAAAATGATAAATTAATCCTCCCAACTTTCAGCACTGATAAGTCGATTCAATATTTTACTAAATTTATTTCAATTTTTTTTTTTTTTTTCGTCTGGAATTTACTTATAGTTTTGAGAATCCTTTGGAAAACAGTCTTTTGAATTTTTTAACAAAAAAAAAGGCATACTTGACTACAATTGGATGAAAAGATAATGAGTACTTGAATTTTTTTGTTTCCGAGAAATTGGAAGTATCAGGGTGCAAATTCACTCCCATATGATTGTCAACTTGTCCAAAAGTTACACATTCATTGTTATTATGGTTACATAGATATTTTTCCTATCTAAGAGATAGTCGAAGTAACGGCTTAATTTAAGATAGGATCGTAAAGCGCGGGCTTTCCTGCATACACATATGTATATATACGACGGTATAATTATCGAGTAACACGCGCCGCTTATGACAGAAAACCCGTTACACACAGTGTATACCTGCGACGCTTGAAATTGATTAGAAGATACAAAAAAAAAAAACAGTTAGGGCTACATGGGGATAATCGTTGATTATAAAAAAAAAAACCACCGCCTCCCCAGGATTAGAACGCGAGTACGTTTGAAAAGACCGTATGGATATCATGAAATTTCTGAAATATCTTCGCGGTGCAATGTCCCTCGAGAATATTACACGACGAATAATCCCCGAGCCTCCGCGCGATAGAGACGTTGCGAGGAATAAGATTTAAAAAAAAAGATACTGGAATACGGAAAAAAAAATTGAAATTCCTCGGAGGAATTTATAGATAACTCCGATTGCTTTCGCGAGAAATCTTGATGAGCCCCCGAGGATTCTGCATAACTTTCCGCGTAAAAAAAAAAAAAGAAGGTTCAATGCAAAATCCCCGCTGTACGTGTCTCCGCCCTCGCACTTTTCCAGTCGCAAACAACATGTCGTACGCGATCTTTTCGCTCGATCCTTGAGACCCGTGCATGGTCAACATTGTAAACTGGTTTTTCAACACACAAAGTTTCATCGCGCCGTTATTCCGTCGTGGATGGTGATATTATAGTATACACACGAGCCTTTTACGTATAGATATATATAATATGTATATTTTTCCTCCTATCTCTTTCGCGTTCTCGTTGTTTGATAGCGCTCGCGGGTTGCCTCTCCCCCGCGGTGCCGACAAAACGGAATCATAATTTTTTTTTTACCGGGGAAAGCCTCGGGCAGATTGCATTCTTGCCCAAGTGGCGTAAAACTTTTTTTTTTTTTTTTTGAAATTGAAGAAACAAAAAAAATTATCCGACTGCAATCTAGCTTATTCGAATATTGGAATTTTTTTAAACAAAATAATTCCGAATTGAAACGATTATTATTCGACATTTATTTGACGCAGTTGTTCCATGCTAAAATACTTAAATGATTAAATCTCATACCTATATAGATCTCTCGTAAATTTTGCCTATTCAATTTTATGAGTTCGCAAAAGTTGTACGAAAAAAATGTTCACAAACTTCAAACGGAAACTTCCTTTATTCCTTGATTTCTAGCCTCCGATAGGCCGAGTCCTGTGTACAATCAATTTACGACGATTCACTGCGAAACTGTGTTAGACATGAAAATAAACAAAAAAAAGTGCCGAGCACCACTAAATCACGATGGAAGAGAGCATCGTATAATTATGAACCAGAGAGAGCGTTGATTATACAGAAATCAGAGTCGAAAGGATTGAAGAAAGATAAAATTTTATTTTGCGAATCCAATTAATTATCACGAGGCGATATAACATGGAGCTGCAGGAACTCTCTCATAACCGCCCTGGGATGTCTCAAAAATAAAGTGAAAAAAATATATGTGTATACGAGTCTCTGGTATACGGAGAAATTAAGAGATGAGTTAGCGTCAAAGACGAAAAATGGCGAATCTGTCCGAGAGAAAGATATTTATATTGTATAGCCAGAGAGGAGAGACCTTGACTCCTGTTCAATCTCCTCCGGAGGATCACTTCCACTTTATTTCATCTTCATTTGTTTTTTTTTTTTTTCGTCGTTTTTCTTTGCTCCCGAGAATGAAGATTATAATGGCAGATCAAGTGCGTGGTCAAGGTCGATGGACCGCCACAATGATAATTATCCAGAGCATACGAGGAGACTTCGATGTGGTATTAATTTGATTTCTTTTTTTGCCGAGTGAGTTACAAATTACGTCCTCGATGCTCGTTTTCTTTTTGTGTAGGGCTTTCGTGACAAAATCCTATAGAATTTTTGCCAATGAAAAAAACAAAATCTATTCTCGAGACAGTAACGAGTGCCCTGGAATGCGAGAAGATATGAAACTAATGCCTTTGATCGTTGGAAATGGGAGACCATTGAACGAGCGGATATGCGGGCATATCCGGTGTGAGATCACGTTCTTCATTCTCGATAACCTAAATTGCAGCTCAGAGAGACCCTCCGATCACTCAAGTAAAAGCAGATTCTGTTTCTCGATAGGTGAGGGATATATATATCTATATATATATACATCAGATGGCTGCTGCCAGGTCCTTTTCGGTTACATAGTGGTTTCTTCCAGGACATTTGGTTCTTTTCAGGTCCGACCTGGAAGATGTATTCTGCTTATGGTGTTTTTCAGGTCCGACCTTGAAACAGCCAATACGTATGTTTTGGTGCATTTCAGGTCCCGCATATAGTATAAAATCGTATAAAATCGTATAAACTCTATATATTGTACAGTTCCAGGACCAGTCCTTGAAACCGCCAATATATGGACTGATATACAGTTTTATACAGTTTTATACAGGTTTATACACTTTTATACACTTGACCTGAAAATGGTAATTTAAAGGCTTGGACACGTATTTTATAAAATAAAACAGCTGTATTCAACCCGACATCTGATTATACACTGCTTTTTTTCTTGAAACTTGACTATTTTACCTAAATATCATTCCAAAGTGATTTTGGTCATATGAAGCGTACCGTCAAGTACAAAACGAATTTTTTTTAATCAAGATTCAGTCTTGACAGTACTTTTCGTATCAGAAATCATATCTTGTCACCAAATTACTCCAAATAATATCATACGACATTCTCAAGTAACTAAAGCAATTAAGAGCATCGTGTCGTGCAACGGTTGATTTCGGGACTCCGACGCGCATTTTGCTTTCAGGTTAATACCGTTTCCACATAAAGGAGAATTAATCTTGATTGTGCACAGGGTATATTCAGTTCGAACGGAGAATTTAATGACTTACATCCTAACTCAGTAATAAATTTCACGAGAAAATGTACGTTAAAAGTATTTTCTTTGCCCACGTATATGTACTGCGTTATACAATGGGTGATTTCAGGACATTATATCCATCGCTTTTTTCATTGTGGATTCTTGAGTGTTTCACGTCCTAGTTGTCTGTATGCAACTATTATGTTTGACTAAAGTCCTGTATGAATTTTTTAGGACGTCAATGGCGTAAATAAAAAACTACCTAAAATTTAGACGTTTGAGGTTATGCAAAACTCCTGAGCAGCGTTTACGTTTTATTATGAGAAGCTACTTATTTGGGACCGGACATACACATTGCATTGCATCCTCTATCACTTGCTATTTTTCTTTATACGCCAGTGCACTAAATAATTCATTAGAATCCAATCTCGTAATGCCACCTTCATTTTAATTATTATATGAAAATCGCGATCACGTTACGTTTTCACGAATTGGTTTCTTCCAGGACCGAAAATAATTTGTATTGGAGTGAGAGTATAAGGAATCTAACTCATCTTTATCGACGTCAAATGAGGAATTCCAAAATCAATATGCTTTTAATTCTTCATATCATACTCTGCTGGTGATAACAACAGTTTTAACAGCAGAAAACATAAAGAACATTTTTTTAATTATAGAGTATACGTATCACTGAAACCCAAATCTTTTGGGTTATATTGTACTTTGTAGTACTGTCATATCGTTTTATGAATAACAGCTCGTTTCACATCAAAATTTCATTTCTTTCCACTATCCTACAAAGTACCTCCTCCGCCCCCGTGCCTCCATTTTTAGTATGCAGTTCTTCGAGATACAATTTTAGGTTGTCAATTGTAATCCGTAAACTGTAATCCGTAAAAATTACAAATATCGTTACGTATTTTAGTACTTGTATAGCACTAGTCTTAATAATTTTGAATATATTTAGGCCAATTTTCGTACAGAAACTAATTCTTCCATACATGTGTATAAAATGAAAAGAGTTTAGCTAAAAGTTCCAGCAATACTTAAAATACTTTTCTTCTCATTGACCTTACGAGTTTTCTCCTTTTTTGTGGGCGTTATATCGATGGTTAAATTTTATAGAGGCATATAAGCTATGCTTATGCATAACCGATACGCCCCTTTGGCATTAGTCCATCGATATGTTTGTAAGTTTAAATGAACCTCACTGCTATCTTCTAATCGATAAGAAAATATTTTTCATGTCAAGTGGTTTGAACGACCCATTGAGTAATTAGTGATTAACGGCATTTTATTTTTTATGTATTTGTGTACATGCTTGCGTTACATTGTGCGCTTTTCAGCTGATTGAACGCGACTCAATACATAGTGATAAAGGAAAAGTGAATTCTAATAGAGAAGTTGTTTCTACATTTAATTTATTATGTTTCACAGAACCGAACAATTCGAAGACTCAAATTCGATTACCAATAGAATATTATTTATCATTGCATATCAAAGAAGTGAGGTTCGGAAACAACTTTCATAACCCGAGTCCTGAAAAGCACCGTTGAATATATTTTTTATGTTGTAATGGTAGTTTCCAGACCCACAAGGTTGTTTCTCTCAAATAAGCCTCATATGTTACTGGACTCGTAAGAAACAATTAAATGTATGGAATGTGAGCACCTTTATATCCCCTTTATATTTATATGTGTGACAAAAGATTTTATTTTCAGCATTGAATGAAATGCAAAATACCTGCCATGGTTAAAAAGTTCAATAAAACATGAGAGGCTATGATAAGAATTTAAAGATATTATGGAAATGAAATCAAACACACAATAAAACATTATGAGTCTGTCGTGTTTACCATGAATCCTTAAAATATCCTATTAAAATCGATTATGTCCCATCGAAAATATCCCTTGGTGTCAAACGTTCTGGATACAACTTTTACAGGCAAAATCCTGGAAATTACCATCAGACTTATTTTGTCATGCAATGGTAGTTTCCAGACCCAGGCAACAATTTATTTTGTCATGCAATGGTAGTTTCCAGACCCAGGCAACAATTTATTTTTTCATGCAATGGTAGTTTCCAGACCCAGGCAACAATTTATTTTGTTATGCAATGGTGGTTTCCAGACCCAGGCAATAATTTATTTATAATTGACTTGAAACGAATGAATTTATAAGATACAGTAAAAATTGTTCAGTAGAAACTCCTCTGTACCTTTTTCAGTACTGTAATTGATAACTAAAGTGCACTAAGTAAATTGATTACATGAATATTATATTTTTTCTACACCATCCTGTCCTGTTCACACTTTCAATATTCCACACATGAATTTTATAATTTCAATGCTCGTAATTCTTATGAAACCCATTTGATAATTAATAATTAAATAATTTTGTTTCGATGTATCAATGATAATCGCATTGATTGAATCAGTGAAAATGATTGCGATTCTCAAACATTTATGATACGGATACTTTGGGAAAGGAAAATAAGGAAAATACGACGTATTTTTGTTTTGCGAGTGTGTATTATATGTGATCAGGCCGCCTGATCAGGGCATTATTATGTGACGCAGTCGTTACAATTTGCATCGGGGCGTGATTCGATCGTCTTATTAGCGCCTGAATAGGGCAGTCAGGCAACCGCAATAGCACCCTGAAAAGGCCCGTATTATAATGTCTACTGAATTTATAGAAAATTGTATAAGCTATCGAGTGCATGCTAGTATGTATTTTTGCTCCGTACAGCGATGAATTTACTTAATCGTCACGTTTTGCTCGGTCACAAAATACGTGTGTTGGGGTCCTGAATAAAGCCCTTACACCCAGAGTCCTGGAAGGTACCATGAAATATATTTGTATTACGTATCTAATGGCAGTTTTCAGACCCACATGGTTATTTTTAAAAAAGAGCCTAAAACAAGAAAAAAAATTTTAAATCATTCAAGTAGTGTTGCACAGCATATATGGCTGTTTAGAAATTGTACGTATGGCAATAAATTTCAATCCTGAATTACTTTTAAATAGAAAATACTTCGGTCTGAAAAACACTCTTACGTACATGGGAATTCTACATCTTATGTAGTATTCCAGGACCAGACGTTTTTCGCAAAAAACATGATGAACAGATCAGATTCGTGCCGAAATTGTGTCTAATCGTTGAGTATTTATTAAATACATGCCAATAGATGTAATATCGATCACAAATTATTGCTAAAGTTACTGTAATTTAATTAAATTGCTGGACCCGAAAACTACCTCTCTGTACTCAATGTCGATTATCTTGTTGAAAATTTTTTTTTTTTTAATTTGGTTTCCGGTTCTGTATTAGGAATGATATGCAGAATATTTTACAATCATAAAATCAATGGGTTGATATTGGTCCTGAAAAGACCCACAGCATGTGCGGTCTTCAAAACAACCATTAGATGTTCAAAGTACAATGGCATGGAAAGTATTGATTTTTTGCGAAAAATTCGTGTTCTACAGCACATAATTGAATCTTTCAGATGATTTTTCGTCATTTATACACATCATAAATTTCGGTTCTCAAAAGAGCCCTTCGATGAATATATATATATTCTCTCTATATATATATTTAGAATATATATAGCTCTCTATATAGGATCTTCCAGAAAGACATTACAAGGCAGATTCGTCCTTTTGATATCGGGACCAGAATATATTTTTTTGAATTAAAAAAAAAATCTATCTTTGCAAAAAATAAATCGACACATTTTCGTAATAGTGTTGAAGGTAATAATTGATATTAAATCATAACTAAATTAATTTAAGTTTTTAATTTGAACGTAAAAAATTCGTTGGAGACAACTTTTCTCATCGGTATATACGAAAAATTCCCTGAATAATTTCGTAAAAAAAAAAAAACCTAAAAATGAGCCGCATATAGGTTTGTTGCGCGCTTGTAATGTTTGTTTTACGCTCATAATTTATTAACAAACAAAAGTTTGCAATAATAATGATTAAAAAATAGTTCGAAGAATTGAAACATAAAATGTTAAATTTGACAATTTTTTTTGCACAGCTGAATGAGATAAACAAATTATTCCCACAAGCATGCTGAAAAATTTCTACAATCTATGTATAGTTGTACAAGTGGATAGAAATGTTTTACGGTCACTGCAATTATTTTGAACGTTCCATTGACCTTTCGTATACGTTCGAATAGCTAAATTATTTTTTGCATAACCAAAACAATTGTTGCTGAAATCATAAATTTATTTCTATCACTGTTTTTCACAATACTTTTCTCTCGGTGCAGTATTCTTACATACGAAAGCGAAAAAAGTTAAAATCCATGCGATTTTTATGTTGAAGAATCGAACCTGCAAAAGTCAATGTTGCATACACGATCCCACCTTTCGCGATTTTTCTCCACTAAATTAATATATCTCACAAACGAAATACACATACACATAGCGTCAAATAAAGTATCCTTTGACTGAACTCCCCCCCCCCCTCTCCTTCCCGCCGCAATGCGGGCTCGTATGAAAGAACGCGATGACGATCGTGGCTAGGAGCAGTGATAACGATCTAATCGGTTAATCTGTATGTAGAATCGGAGGAACTAATAGCCTCTGGTCTCTTTAATTTCTTCTGACTCTTCGTATCGGAGCACAGCGAGAGTTATACATTTTATTATTGATAAAAAGATAATTGCTTCTATATCCTATCTATATAAATAAAAATAACAATATCCCCATATGTAACCAGCTGCCAGCGAGCAAAAAGGCTTGATCCACTTAACTTTTCGTGTTGAATCATGTGGATTACGATCCTTTCGCTTGTTACCAGTCGATGTACAACTTATAGATAGAAGTCGATGCTTGTAGGGCGTATTATAGGACTCCACTATATGAATGCTTACAGACCCAGCCTTGATGAAAGAGAAGAGAGTGAGAGAGAGAAAGATGGACACCAATCGTTTCTATCCCAGGCCTCAATCATTGTCAATCAGTTCGTATGTACGAGGGACCGTTGCTAACCAACGCGTGTGTGATGTGCCCCTCAAGAGATCCGCGGATCTTTTTTTTCACCTCCATTTCTATTCTGTCCTTTACCCTATCCTCCACGACGCCTTCTTCTTCTTCTTCTTCTTCTTCTTCTTCTCTTCTTCTTCTTCTTCCTTGTTGACTGGTATGGGTCGGGTTGTCACGAGGCTTACCCGTTGTTTCTACAACACTTTACCATTGTACCGCAACCATACAACGCAAAGTGTACGTGCACAGTTGGTTATATGGTAACAGTATACATCATGTCTGTATGCATACCCGCCTAGGATCACAGGGGTGTTCTTTCTCCTCCTTCGACTAAGATCCTATTCTCTCTCTCTGAATTTTATATATGCGGGACATTTCATGCCGATTCGACCTATTCCTCAAACTTATATTCCGATTACACCTCTGTCATAATATCGAGGATTGTATAACGATTTTTCAACTCCCATAAAACAGATTTTGATATCAAAAAAATGTATTTTCGTCTTTAATGGAAAATAATATCAGTTTTTTACTTTTTTATATCAAGTCTAATTTTACGTAGAGTATTTATCAAAAATTATCGTACAAAAAACTTTTTTACGTAAAACACTCATTTCGATCACGAATAATTTTTCGTATTCCAAAGAAAAATAAATAAATAAAAACCAATGATCCATTTGGCAGAGAAAACTGGCCGAGAATTTTTGAAAATTTTTACAAATTTTTTAAGTTTCGCTAACTTTTGTCATTTGATATTGAAAATCGTTATTAAATCCTGGTTAATTGTGAAAAATCTTATATACATGAGACATTCCACAAATAGTGGCATGGGTTTGGGCCTCAAAATTTCGATTTCGAATTTTCATCTATATTTTGTTGAATACATTGAAATGAACAAACTGTGAAAATTTTAGACCCATTGCAAATAACAGGGAAACGCCTATTTTTGCATTTTTCTCATTTTTCTCGTTTTCAAAGTTTTCATCTGACTGAAAAACAAAAAAAAATATATCAGTAATACTATTTTCCATCGGGAATTGTCTGAATTCAGAAAAAAAAAATATTTTCGAAATTTTAAAATCGTATTTTCATTTTGAAAAATGAGTTTAAAAGTCAAAAAATGAAAAATGACTGCGTTCCCCAAAATTTTTTTGACTTTTTTTTTTGAAAAGCTGAGACGATTTCACATAACCATTCGTAAAAACATACGGCCACTGTGGGTTTAACGACAAAAAGCAAAAACCTCGATAACTGCTAAAGTATTATATGTGAAGTTTTAATAAAGCGCTTGTTTTGCATTTTTTTTTTTGTCGTTAAACCCACAGTGACCACATTTTTTTACGCATGGATTTTATGTGAAATCGTCTCAGCTTTTCGAAAAAAAATCTTGGGGAACGCAGTCATTTTTCATTTCTTGAATTTTAAACTCATTTTACGCAGTAAAAATTCGAATTCAAAATTTTGAAAATTTTTTTTTTGAAAAATTCAAACGTTTTTTCCGTTACTTACGTAGCAAAAGGTCTGCAATTTCCACTGTTTGATCATTTCAATGTGTTTAACAAAATATAAACGAAAATTAGAAATCAAAATTTGGAGGCCCAATACTCATGCCACTATTTGTGGAACATCTGACATATATAAAAAAAAAAAAGAAACAACTGGATGCCACCCGATTCAGTTCGATTGGCATGAATTTCCCCATATTTATATACGTATATATACACACGTGTATATTGTTCCTTTTTTGCGTTCTTCCTTTCTCGCGAATCTCTCGCGGGGTCCACACAATACACGATCCTATACTCGTGTCTCAGCGGGTACCGTTTTTCCACGGCGTTATACACAGAGGTGTGTGTATATATACAGAACGGTACACCCACGACGCGAGAGATTCTGTACTCACCGCGTGTATATTTACTCGTATTTGTGCACATATTCGTGCTCTCCACGTGCGGATTTTACGTCTCTCATAGCTCTCTTTCTCTATCTTTCTGGTGATATCACGAAATTCAGCATAGATTAATCGCACGACTATCCATACAAATATACATATATATATATAATGTAGGAGAGAATCAGAGCAACCCAAGAAAAGGGGCAATAGATTTGCGTATATTCTGTATTAGGCGTGTGTGTATACGTGTATATGCGTTCACGTACTCTCTTCGCAAGTAAAAGAGCCAAAAGAAACGAGAAACGTTTTCTGCCACCGCTAACAAGCTCTACTATATGCGCTCGCTGAGAAACGGCTTGAGAAAATGTCAGGCAAACCCCGCGATGTACATTTATACATATATATATATATATATATATATATATATATATAATACAGTCAGTTAATGCATGTAATCTCTTCTGTTTTCGGAGAGAAAGAGAATGATATGGGGAAAAAAGTGCAGATCTAGAATCTCATCGATCTATTGTTAGGAAAAAAAATCATTGATTAATTTTTACCCCTCGTCATTATCTAAAATAATTTTGCAATGTACCGTCAAATTTGACAAAAAATGTATAGTTGTGGGGACTCGACAATGTTCTACTTGTCAATTTTACAAAAAAAAAAATGAATTTTTGATACCTTGCTAATGTTTTTTGTAACTCAAGGGACATTATAAATACGTGCTTGATTCCACACGATACTAGCAAATTTCGTTTTTCACAATTTTGAAGAATTCTTAATTTAAAATCATTCTTTTTACAAATGTTTATTCATTAAAAGTATATACGAGCATGTATATGTAGTATATAAGCTTGAGTCCCGCTGATTCAATTGTCTTCAATTGAACGACCGAGACAGCCCGACTCGTCATAAATAAATATATATACATATCCCATACACGCATACACACACACACACACACACACACAATCTTTGTATCTATATATTTGTGATCGTCGGGGGTCTCTTGATTAATTGATTAAAGCGCGATGCGGGAGTAAGCGTCTGCGGGGGCGACAGACAGCCCGAGAGAAAGACGATAAGTGTGTTTTATTAGTATGAGTAAAATGTATGTCTATGTATGAGGCATTCCACCACAAATCGAACTGTGACCCTTAACAATAAAAAACAAATTCTTCTGTCAGTATATTTTTCAAAGTGTCACAACGAAAAGCCTCGCGGTAATTTTCCAATTTTACTTATTTTTTAATTGTTTTAGCCGTTATCGATCATGTTCGCACATTAAATTCTTCGATCAAAAAAAAATTAAGTTCTTACCGAAGATGACCCTGATATTGTTTTCTTTGAAAAATTTGAAAAATTGATAAATAAATTTTGAACTCAATTTTGTTTTTTTAACACCAAAAGCCGAAAGTTTGCAAAAGTTTCGGAAGTTTCTAAATAAGACAATTAACTCGAATCGCTAGCGATATCTGAACGAAAAGCACTACGGAGAATCTGCAAGAAAATTTCGTCAACGCAGTTATCAATTTAAAACTTTTATGAATGAAAATACGAAAGTTTCTGAACCGAATTAAAAAAAAAAATTATCATAAAAGGAAATAAAAAATGTCGAGGATACGCGACTATAGGTCGTTCTGGCGTGAAATTCCTTATACGTATGTATATCCTTTGTCGAATATAATCATCCAACAGATAATGGGCTTTTGCTCGTGGATGCTGGGCTTGACGATCATCAGAGCTCTATTATTATGTCCGTCTCTTCTGCGTGCTTCTCCTCTGTCTCTCATTCAACCCTAGTATATTAATATAATCCGATCTGCAACGGTTAACCACTGAAGAGGTATACACACAGATATAGTATACAAGAGTCTCCTCACACCCTTGTCTCTCGTTATATCTAATCCAATTCCCCGTTTACGTACGACTGGTATACGTCTCACCGGGTTCATGACCCTCGGGAGGGTTGAGAGAGAGTGTACCCACAAAAAGAGAGAGAGAGAGAGAGAGAGTTAAAGGCGAAAGTGATGAGCTTCATAGCGACAGCAGGAGATCTCTATGGTTGAAAGGGAGAGTGAGAGAACTCGTTTGTGGAAAAACGACGAGGGTAGTTATGTATTAGGGCCCTTGTCGAGTGTTAATCCATTTAAGGGATGCTCTTCACGAGATAAAAGGGGTTGGCTCGATCATTCAGTTCGCGAATATTTCGATGTATTATCGGATTATTTAATATACATACAATTTGGAATATCATATACCTTACGGAAAAAGAATTTATTGATAATTATTGAAAAAAAAAAACGATTGAGAAAACAAAGAGAGAGAGGGAGAGGGAGAGATAGATTGAATGAAAGAGGGAGAAAGGAAAGGAACGTCTGAGGTTGGCGTTATGTCAATTTCTATCGTATTCCGATGAGGTATGTTCGGATTTCGTATTTATAAGGAAATTAAGGTATTCCTTGCGTGGCCGCGGGCGCAGCGGAGCGCACAGTGAGCAGGGCAGACATGAAACAAGAGAGTCGAACCGCTCACGGGCTGGATTTCATCATTAAATATTTCGTTAAAACTCATTAAAAATCCGGTGACCCCCTGTTTTTATCGTCGTATAAGGATTCATAAGGATTTTTTATATCCTTAGGGCAGTTTGTATCGGACATTTAGGCTCATTCGGTATATGATTTATTAGAATGTCATCTCCACAAAGTTCCGTATAATTTAACGATTTTCAAACTCATAATTTTTGGATAAACGTTCGGTAACTTGGCTTGAAATTTTTCAAGTATGTTGGTACGTATCTGTACTCTACTGCAGACAAAAATTCGTTAATCGTAGGGTTATTCGGGTTCGTGCAAGGAATACCTTAAGGGCAGTGATTGATAATCGAGAAACTTGCACGCAACGAGAGGGAAAACAAAATGATAAAATTTAAACAAAAGAGAGTTATCTTTTCATTCTGCTTGAGGTTTCGTGCTAGTAGAATAAGAAGTACTCTTCGGCTTTTGGAGAGGCGATTTCAGTGAAAAATTTGCAGACAGAAACGATGAAGAGTGCAGTAGATTGATTTTTATTATCAAACGAATTAAAATATCATTACGGGTTCACAAACGAAATTTTTACAAGACGCGCGCGCGGTAATCTTCCATCAAGAGTCGCAAATTCCAATTTCATTAAGATCGTGAAAATCGTTTTTATTTTGTATTTAAGATTTCTCGTTTCGCATCTTCTCCTGTGCCTGTGTGTTTGTGTATGTGTGCGTGCATATGCGTGCGTTGTTGCTCATTTTTTTATATCTAAATTTTTTTCTCGCCGGTTCGAAAAAAAAAAAAAAACAATTCCCTTCACATACATAATTTCTTTTGAAGTTCTTGGGTATCCCTTATGCCTTAGCATTAGATAAATGCGGGAACTAGTGCACACATAGTTTCTTGTTCCTTAATTTAAAAAAATATATCAAGCCTGAGACCGCACAACAATAATTAGTAGTGCTACATTGATGGTCAAATTTTTTGAACCGAGAAGAATCCAGAATTCTACAAATTCTAAAAATGTCAATTCATGTCACTCCTCATCAGCAGGCACATCAGGCATCACAAATGTTTTTTTTTTTTTATTTTTTTTTTTAATACCTATTTGCTTCGACATTCCCGAACTGTCATAAAAGAAATAAAATTTTCGTATTATACAAGGGATTATATCAAGTTTATCAAAGCTCACCTTTTCCGATGAAGCCGCTTTAACGTTAGCCAGTAACTCCGCAGCGGGTGACAGATAAGATTTGACGAAATTCTCGAGATTACCGTGATAGGCACAAACGAGAATATCCCGTGCCTGCCTCGTGAGAAGATCGAGAATACCCTCCTCACCGTATATCGGTCCGAGGAGTATACGCACGAGGGATGCCACGTCTCCGCGTCCCTGTAAAAACAAATATTTCATCGATTTATTAATGAAAAAAAAAAAATCGCTGAATAATTAATACGCGGAAGAAAGTGTGCTTGCTCGATTCAAATATTTAACGAGCTGGCTCGATCCGCAAACACCGAATTAAAGGGGGAGCATCTCCGGTTAGCTAAAAAATATTTCCCCAGGGGAAAAGGGTGCCCATGTGGGATGAAAAATTTCATTCTTCATCGATAAATAAATATTGAACAAAACAAAAAAAAAACAGCTCATGCTGTTGTAAAGCAGCATGATAAATATCTTGCGGTAATCTCATGAATTTTATATCGGATCAAGGAGTGTCAGTGGCGAGAAATTGTTTACATAATTTATGTAGATCCTCTCGAATGTGAGAATGCAGTCAGCTTTGATGGTGGAAATCGTACGATTTTCAAGTACCATTAACTTCGTACTGACCGTACAGGGCAGCCTTTGAATTCGACTATAATAAAGGACTTTATAAATGCACTTTTACTCTCCTACGATCCGGATTGATTTTTTTTTTTTAAATTAGCGACCTTCTATTTTTTTGAAAAAAAAAAAATACTCGCAATTCTTCATAAGACCCTCTAAAAATATTCCAAAAAGACTTTACAAAGATCCTGAAAAATCTTGCATACTCCAAAAAACGTGTCCATAATTTTACCACCTAAGACCGATGTTCGCTCGATATGTGGACCATAGAGAGAAAGAGAGAGAGAGAGAGAAGGATTGGCATTATGAATATCGGAAGTGCATGCGAAATTCAATGCGCGTCATCAACATTGCGGTTTAGTGCAGCTGGCTAGAGGTGCCAGTGAGAGCCTTTAACACGAGGCGAAACATGTACCTTACGGTACACCGAGACGTATACGTCGAGTCCTAACATCTAACAATATAAATATATATACATATATTACACACGTGCACACACATTTATATACGTATATATCGGCCTTTATTGTAAAGTGCACAGCTCAGACTCTGAAACACTTTGGTTAACCGACCGCCCACGACCATATTTCCGCCCTCATCGATGCACCCCCATCGACCGTGTCGTCGGCATAGCATGAGATACATTGTACGAGTAATTGTAACGCTTTCCTCCTCTCATACTTTTCCAACAAAGTCCCGTCGGATAGTTTACTTTTGTCTCTTGGCAAGAGGGACAAGTACCGTTTTACCGCCATCTTATGTACATAATATCGGGTATACTATAGCCAGCATTGAGATAATCGGGAAGAAACTTAACCACCCAAAGAAGAGAGATAAAGAAGTATTGCATAGTTTGTGATATCGTGGGAATAACGCATTCTCTCTCTCTCTCTCTCTCTCTCTCTTTTGATGCATCATACAGGAAAGAGCACATATATTTTCCTTTCTTTTTCGAGAACAAATCCCTGATAAATGGCCATCATCCACCACACGCGCTTTCATATTTACCGATTGAACTCAGTTTAATTTAACGAGATGATTTATCGCTCGGGTTCAACACGATATCGGGCGTGTTATTCGGGGCGCAAAGACACGCGTCCAATAGTGTAAATATTATATTTGGGATAATTTACGTTCAGCGAGAAGGGAAAGGACCGCGGCACAATGTAACTACAATAGATATATATATGTTTGTACATACTACATGTGTACGAGGGAAAAAAAACGAGGGGACTGTACGATTTTCTATAGCAACGAAAAAGGGACGCTTACAGCTTACAGGGAGGAGTGCTAGATAAAGGGCTCGTTAAGGGTTGCATTTTTTTCGTGGTATCAACACACCCCGCGGGGGCAATCTTTCTCATGGGTAGACACACAAATTTATCGCGATTGCCTTCGCGTAAAAAAAAATGTCAAACTATCAGCGTAACTCGTTGAGATTATGAGATAAAAATATATTGTTTCTTGTGCATCCCGTTATTGATATTCTTATCCATGTGTATACGGCATTCCAGATTTTAAGAATTTTTCCAAGAAACTCTACAAAATTGTTTCCAAAAATTTTAATATTTCGAATTACATTTTTGTTTCTTATGAAAATTTCACTCCACCTTGCCTTTCTGTGACTTCTCGCGAGAGTTGCATAGCCAATTCACGCTGACAGCCATGGCATTTCGCTCTGCAAATTGAAATCGAGCTCTCTCTTGCGTTGTTGCGCGAAGAGAATAAAACGAAGGACAGAAGAGAGAAAATAAGGAGAAATAAGAAGGATCCATGGACCCTCTATTATCCTCGTTTCTCTCTCTCTCTTTCTCCCTCTCGCCTTGTCTCCCTTGTGCTTCGCTTGATCGTGGTCGGCGAGCGGCATGTTGCACGCTGTGCAACACACTGCAACCGCCCAGGGTGCCAATTTGCATTTTCGGCGAGGCGCAAAAATCGCATCAACGTTATCATCCGCGGGCGGCCGCGGCAAAGTCGCGAGAAACTCACGGTCCATTGAGATCAACCGACCGAGATCATATTCAAGAGTTTCGTGATTAATTGCTCCTGGCTATTATGAAGCACGAAAACGCGTATACATGCGTGTAACGATCATCTTTTTTTTTTTCATTACAGTAAATTCATCGTTCGTCCGATCGTGCGGAGCGAAAAACGATCACACCGACATATTATTACGTCAAATACATGAGAAGAGAAATTTCTCGTTATAAATTAATCCAAAAAAATCGACTTTTACCTTTAGTTTATGAAATTCCTACACACAAATGGTTAATTATAATAAAAATACGATTTTATTTTAAAAAAAAATAATATTTAGGGGCTCTTAAAAAATGCAGAATAGACATATTTAATTAATCGTGAACTTCGTAAAGAAAAATTGATTCATTCGAATTCAACAACATCTGGCGACAATTTAACATTTATTTGACGATTTTCAATTCATTGAATCACTAAAAATAACGATTTCGATGATTTTTAATAGGATTTCGATGTTTTTGAAAAAATCTTTTCCCTATTACATCGACATTCATCAATCTATTCCACCGCTATTTCATCTAAAAAGAAAAGAAAAACGTGTTCTTAGAATTTTTTCAAGCACCGATACTTCGTTTACCAATTCAATATACGCATTTGTGGCTATCTCTTCAAGGATGCGATCGCATTTATGCAAAAAAAAATTTGATATTTTTCTAAAACCGGTAAACTATCGCAGACGAGACAACCTGCACGGATGCAACACGCTCTGTCTTGTTTGTGGTTATCTCGTATCCGTATATGGATAACTCTCGCAACGGAGGTTATGTCGATCTCGCGCCGATCGCGATTTTTCGCTTCGCGGAAATGACGCGGCAAAATATCCCCCTCCCCGTACACCAAACATCTCAATGTTTCAGTAAACTCACGCGCACATGCCTTTGACCAAGTTTATTGACTTAAATGCTGTAAAGTACACCAGTGACGAGGACGCACACGTGGTATGAAACCGTAACATAAAGTTCGACGACGACTAAAACGATTTTGCCATGATAACGACGATATAAATATATGTATGTGTATACAGAAACATATATGCATATATAAACGCGATTCTCGACGCGTTCTCTCGCGCTTGATTAATGCCCGAGCATTTTCATCTATCGTATAGCGCCAGTCTATCCACGACTCTCTTTATTCTCTCTCTCTCTCTCTCTCTCTATCTTTCTCTCTCTATCTCTCTCTCTCTCTTTCTCTCGTTTCATGAGATTCATGAAATCGTTTTTTCTCTCTCTCTCTCTCTCTCCCTCGAATAGTTGTACTGGGACCTCACCGACTACGGTGGTCCAGCGCATTATCGTGATTCGAAACGCAGAGAGTGCACGGAGAGATATAGTGAGAGACGAAGTGAGAGAAAGGGCATTGATGGATAATCGCGTCCGTCCTTCCTCCATTCCTCTAATACACCCCCGTCAATCCCCCACCCCTTGAGAAACGACTATATATATAACGTGTATTGTGTAACTTTAACAGTGCATACATGCATGCGCATGCAAAGTTGCACTCGCTAAACCGCGAATAAACGTCCGAGTTTTCTCTCTCTCTCTCTCCCTCTCGGTTACTTCCGATAGGTTTGTTAAAACATGCATGGTACTCATGTATTTACGGTCGATGCTTGGTCCAATTAAACGCCGAAGAACAAATACAAGTCTGAGAAAACTGGGACTAAAGCTATTTTGTTGCATATATACGCATTTTTGTTAAATTTTATTTGCGATTTATTTATAGATGCCTTTACAAAAAAAGAAATGGATAATATAATTATTGTCGCATCGTGGCTCATTTTTTCAACGAAAAACAAACAACGACTTAATTTTTAATCAATTTTTCGGATTTTTCGGCCTCTCGTAATTCTCGTTGCCCATGAAATTTCAATGATGAAAATAAATTTTTTTTTTTTTTTACTCGATGCAATGTCAAAATCCCACGTGTCTTATCGTCAACGATGACATCATAGTGGAATTTCAATGATTCTCTGCGCGATCGATTTTAACGATTATATATTGCAGACAATTAAAAAAGAAAAAAAAAAACAATTGGAATCAGCAGCAAGACAGATAGAACAGAAATATGAACAGATGAAACGCGTCATGACCGCATGAAAGTGCAAGTGATGTACTACGTCCGTCAGAGTTCCATTCTCTCGTTTTGTTGTTGCTCGCGCTGCTGCCTATGATGCCATGCTATATACAAGAGTTGGATGAGCGGAGAGAATCCGTGTGGCATAGACATCGCGGTCACGATTATCTCGTCGACCGAGAGTGAATAATATCGCGACTTTTTCAGTCTCTTATGGAGGCACGAAGGAAAAGTTACGCAAATTCGCGATATCGAATTATCCTTCTCTCGTTTCGCATAGTATACATATATATGTATATTATGCTCGCTCATTGCTGGAGAGTATCACCGCGTGCGGAATTCCAGCAACGAAGATGAAAGAGAAATACGAAAAGAATAGAATTAAAAAAAAAAAAATCATTATTATTCCTATCGTATGAAATAGACGAAAAGTGAGAGACAATTCTGCCTCGATGACCCTGGACCACTTGCATTAAATCTGGGTCGATCGATGACGTTTCTCTCCTCTCCTATAAAAATCTCTCTCTTTGTTTATGTCTCCGAGCCTCTCCGCGCGACACACACACATTGTGGCATCTCGGTGCATTTTATGCAACGTATATACAAAGTGCATCCGGTGGGTGTGTCTCGCTCCCATAAAACCCTTCTCACTGCGCCTATCCGTCTCTCGTAGTCCTTCATGTTACGTATATATATTCACCATCTTTGTGCGTTCGTTTTTGCGGCGCCATACGCGAAACGCGATGTCGCAAGATCATTGTAATAGAAACGTGTCATGCGATTATGTATGGACGTCTATTCGTAAAACAGTGACGTAAATAAAAATAAAAATAAAAGTAATAGATACATGATTGAGGATGTAAAAATTGAACATCAGATTTTTGAAGTTTCCCACGATCTGTCACAGTAAAGATGACTTTTTATTTTTTTATTTTATGAATAATCAAGCAAAGAATGGGAACATAATGATAAGGATAAATAGCTTTCTGATAAAACGAAATTCAGTGAGTTATGAAAAATAATAATAATCAGAGATTTAGTATGAATTGGTTCATCTATTGATGGTGAAGATACGAATTTATTCAGTAAAACGCGTGTAATTTTAAACCTACAATAATTATAAACAATTATTTCGTCACAAAATCATTACAAATGATTTTTTTTTAAACGTTTTCTCATTTTTCTCTGCATATTAATTGCCTGATCATTGTTTGAATTCTAAAAAAATTCATTATGCACAAGATCTCAACATTATACCAAATTAATTTGAAAAATGAATAATTTTCATCCCTTAATTAATCATAATTATTCTGTCAAAATAAGTTTTAATCTTGTTGTTGTTGTTTTTTTTTTATTCGAGTACTTTCCATACCTCGTGGCCTTTAAACGTGCGTATTAGTTATAATTTAATCCTGCATGTAACACAGCCGTCGTTGCGTGTATTTGGCGCGTGTAAGCCGCTTCGCGAGAGGTGTCTCGAAATTAAATGGTTCGCTCAACGCGCTTCCTCTTCTATAACGAGAGAGTTTCTCCGCGAGTGAGCACGCGCAATGCGGCTTAAGACAGATAGTGATAAAACGAGAAAGAGAACAAGGCGCAAGCTTGATAAAGCGGAACATCGCCCGGAGCATTAGCGGGTGGAAATGCAGATTGAACGAGGCACAAAAGCGCGAGGGAAAAATAAATTATGAAACGAGATGAAAGAGTGAAAGAGAAAGAAAAAGGGAAAGAAGAAAATGAGACTGCCATAAATTAGTTGGATTGTTGGTTGATTGTAAAATCAAAAATTTAAGGAAAATTCAGCCTAATCATCGGAGATACGAATTCTGCCTTCGATGAAAAGAGAGGGGGTGACTTTAGTGTCAATCGAAAAATAAATATGTCGTAGTAACGTATGAAAGAATAAATCGACGCATTTCGAATATTTGGATGCCCATATGGAGAGCAACCGCTAAAATTTGAATAAAAAATCATTCGAAAAAAAGTTTGCAGCGGTGTCTCTCGTTGAAACTGCGCGGAATCGCAGCAGAAGCAGGGAACATGGTATACAGAGACCTCGTAGTTTGCTGGAAAGAAAAGGCGGAAGAGGGTGTTCCTGGTCGTTTCTTTATCGTCATCTGTGTGTCTCTCTCTCTCTCACTCACTCTCTATCACTTGAGCTTTCTCGTTGCCGCTGCAGTCGCCCGGAGGAGCAAACTCGCATTTATAACGGAACGAGGATCGAGCTGACTAGCTCCCATGCCATATTATATATATACCTATACAGCTGATAAAGTTAAACGCAGAGCGGGATCCGATACGCGTAACGCAGCGAGTACAATTCTGCCATATATATATGCGAAAAATATACGTATTTCGATCCATGACAAATAAAATGGCGTAAACCTAGACAATTTAACACCTTGAGATATGAGGTTTACGCCCTTTTGTTTGCCAGCAGTCGATATATATACACACATATATATGGGGGATTCGATGTTCTCATCGAATGCCGTATACAGAAACAAAATTAATTCAAATTGCAATTTAATTTCGAACTTTAAACCTCTTTTGATACATCGACACAATATTGTGAGCACGTTTGATAATTTAACTTCAAGCATGCGTTAAAATTTCATGAATTTTATCTCTCTGATATATGAGTTTCATAATTTTAGGAAATTATTTTGTCACTGGGTAGACGCATAGTTAACCTCTCAGATCAGGAGAATCGAGAATGCCATTTATTTCGAAGATCGCGAGTTGTATTTTCAAAATTTCAAAGTTTCTGGTGAATGACATGGCTGCTCTGACATTAAACTCCCTATATGTATGTATGTACACTACTCGCGTACGGAGCTAAGAGAGTGTACCGGGGGCAAAATTGCGTGGTATACGCAAAGCGATAAATGCATGTATGTAGGAACATGGGGAGTCGCATTAGCGCCAAGATTAGTGATAAAGCCTTTAAGTCGCGAGCCGCTCTCGGTATGACGCGAAAATACTTGTACGTTATATTGCAACAATATTCTTCCCTGATCTCACTTACTCTTTCCCTCTCTCTTACAAACTTATTTGTATGTAAGGAATACGTAATAACATAAAGTACAAATCGTGAATAGAGAGAAACTGTGCGTGAACGCGTGGCATTGTAATGCAAGCCCTGAGAGAGTGCGTCTGTCTCGCGTCGCGGTTTGCTTTTTCGCAGTGCGGGCGGACAGCACAGTAAGCCCCTTCTGTCATTTGCCGGCGTTTAGTCGCGAGAGGCACAAACGTTCACGTCGTGGACCACGAGACGGCGGTTCCTTTTAAATCTCTTCTCCTTTCTGCTCAGAGAGAATTCGCAGAGCAAACATTATATACCGTATATACGGAGGCATATATATATCTATATATGTTATATCGGATCTCTTGAGAGACGCGTGGGTGCAGCAGAGCACGCGGGGTTTCTCGAGACTCAGTTTTCTTTTTCTTTTCCTACTTCTTCGCCACCACGTTCTTTTCGTGTTTGCGAAACGCAAACTCTCGCTCCCTTAAAGGGTTGCATCTCTCTCTCTCTCTCTTTCTCTCTCTCGTATTGTTCCTCACATTGAACAAAATGCGTGGGGAGGTCTCTCAGTACCGTGACTGAAATCCTGAAAAAAATATATGTATGCATGCGTTTATAAAAGACGTTTGGTGTACTTGATGATAATCTTGCCGCAGCGCCTCCGCGCTGATCTTTTTCGCGAATCGTTTCACGGTTAATCTTTCACGCTCGTCACCCATCGGTCCTTCATCTCTTTCCGCTGTCCTCCATATACGATTGAGCGGTTCAGAAGGTCCCGCGAGGTCGGAAAACGACCAAGAGAGTCAAGAGGGGCTCTTCGCTTCTTCTTCTTTTTCTTCCTTCTCACATCCGCTTAATACCGAGGAACCGTTACTAAACCTTAAATAAAGATCTCTCTTTTTTCGCGCATCTTTGTTTTTCCTTCGTTTTTTTTTTTTTTTTGACATCTTGAATAGCACCTTCTTCAGGGGGGTCGTCATTATCTTCTTGATCCCGCGATGAAAGCTCATCCCTTCGCTTTCTTCGTATGATATTTTTATATTATACGTACGCTTTAATTTTTCTTTTTTTATTATTTTACATGCTCCTTGCAGTTGTTTGGTTTTTCGTATTCTCACTTTATGATACTCGCCTCGACTTAATCGCTTTACACGGAGAATTTTTTTATATCATATTTAAATCCTCATGTATTCTCTCTCTCTCTCTCTCTCTCTCTCTCTCTCTCTCTCTCTCTCTCTCTCTCTCTCTCTCTCTCTCTCTCTCTCTCTCTCTCTCTCTCTCTCTCTCTCTCTCTCTCTCTCTACCTGTTTCCTTTGCGTATAAATTCTTTGTAAAGCCGCGCCGCATCATCTCGTGTGTATACCATCATGAGACTGCAAATATTTTACTCCCGCGACTACGAAGACGACGACGATATGACCCGTACGGATGACACTTTACGGTACTTCTGTGGATATTATACTATATTCTATGTCGTAGTAAAAAAAAAAAAGAAAGAAAAAAAAAATATTGAAGTAACAAGAAGAGAAGAATCGTGAAGGGACATGGACACGGTCGTGGGATATGGGCCATTCTAATCTCCTCCAAGGGTAAAGGAGGAATATGAACGTTTTTTTTTCTCTCG
This sequence comes from Rhorus exstirpatorius, assembly GCA_963564615.1. Taxonomy (NCBI): domain Eukaryota; kingdom Metazoa; phylum Arthropoda; class Insecta; order Hymenoptera; family Ichneumonidae; genus Rhorus; species Rhorus exstirpatorius. The sequence goes on along the minus strand of OY751316.1, from coordinate 26,240,185 downwards.
ATTTCCTCATTTACCATTGCGAGAGTATAGAAACTTCCTCGGGTCTCTGTTTGTCACGCTACAGTAATGACCGTCCATCAGCCGGAGGCAGAGGGCGAGCGTGATCTGTGCGACGTGCTTACACATATATATATATATATATCTCCATATATATATATATACGAGAACCATCATTATATCAATATTATAACTATATATGGCAGTTATTGTTTATTCAAGTATATGGAATTACATGAATATGGATAAATATGATGTAATAATAAACTTTTGTTGACTTTTCGTCGAGGAAACTTATCGTTAGCTATTTGTTTATAAATCTTCATCCGCTCTTTTTGTCCATTTACTTTCATTTCCATTCGATCATACTTCGATTTGTTTTTCTTTTTATCTCTCTCGCACTATCTTCAATCTTCCTCTATTGGCAGTAATATAGTTAACGTTCGAACATTTTATAAAGCGTCGTCAAATTTTCTAGAGTCATCTTCTCCCCATCAGATGTTTGAGATATCGCGGAGAAGAAGGCCAGATCGCGTATCACTTTCTCTCGTGATCGTCTCGACTCGTCGCTCTTGTGGTGAATATAAACACAGCCAAAGCGTGCATTGCATATTCCAATTCCTCCCCCGCACTCACACTCCGACACACACACACACACACACACACGCACGCACGCACGCACATATATATACACTGTTATAATAAGCTGTATGCACCATTCGATGACTCTTGAGGATGCCACGTCGTGTGTGCGCATATATTTGTGACTTCCTGGCGGCATCTCTCCCTCACATCTCCCTCTCCCGAGTCACGATAATCTTCGGATCTACACGACGATTACGAGAACGAATCGATTATCATACGTGATTTAAATTTTTATACACTTTAAGCCATCCAATCCCGAGAACTACTCCCATAATTCCAAATCTTCAAAAACTCCAGACAACCAAAATTTGTCTCCTCCTTCGCTCAGAATATTTCCATTTTCACACTGCTGGCTTTGTGAAGAAGGAAAATTATAAGAAAACTTTGGCAATTTATAATTCCAATGACTGCTCCAGGTCAATCAACACTACAATCATTCGAAGTTTCGTTGCCAGCCGCGATAGCCTTTTTCCGCTTCTCCCTTATCTAAACAAAAAATCAATGCTATACCGACACGATCGGAGCAACGAAATTAATACTTCGAAGATTGAGAAAATTTCTCTGGAAATTCGAACCAAACCGGAAGCCGTTAGTTTCGACTCGAATGTTCTCGCGTTACAAATCTCTCGCTGCGCCATTACATCGGCATTATAACCGCCCGGTATAGAAACAGCGAGGAGAGCACGAAAAGCATATACATCATACACGCACCACTGACACAGTGTCTGAAAAGAGGTGCGTTACGCTCTTGGAAGGCTTCAGGGTGATGTATATGCTATGTACATATATACATATAAATATATATCTGTTTGCGTGTGCGCGAAGAAACGAGGTGCACGCGTCCGAGAGCCCATCATTACCGCCAATTACAATAAATCCCATGACGCGCGCGGCCTCTTCTTTCCCTGCGTTCATATTATCCACACACATTTATATATATATATATATATATATATATACTCATACTTTCGTGCTACATAGCATAGGATATCGAATATTTATCGTTTCCCGATGGAGGTTTGGCGAACGGTAGAACAAACTGTGGAGGCGCGGCGATATATTCGCACGTATAGGATACGAATGAACGTGTGCGCCGCGATCTCTCGCGAGCGCGAGCATCTATAATCCCGGCTTAACGCCAAGTGCGTGCGTTTGGCACGTACGCGTTTATACGTACGAAAAAAAAAGATTTTTTTTCAACGTCCAATCGTGATAACCAAAAAGAAAAATCCGTAGTTTCGCTCTCTACTCAGTATAATGTATTGGCAGTCAATACTACAGTGCAAATTCCATTAGCTCTTACAATCCCTTCTTTCTCCCGCCACGCTCTGGGACACCCGGAGCGTCATTTTCCCCCACTTCATTCTACGAAAGCGCTAAGCGATTGGTGCACGTGCGGATCGACGGAGAGGGGGAATACCGTTCGATTGGTTGGCCCAAATTCGTGGAGGGGAGCTCCCTCATGCAATGATTTTTTTCTATTAGTGGGGATAACCGAATGCGGCCACTGACGGAGCTCATACTGTACATACGTGTAAATTCGATATTATACATATACATGATACATATTGTCGCTGCTGATGGGTTATACCACTTTCACGAGACTGATGATCGACTTTTCCGTTTCAACGAGAGACGCCCCGACACGAAATCGGCCACACGATTTATCCTGTCTCTCACGGCATGCAATTTTTTCGATTATTTTTTTTTTTTTTTCTTTCGTATATTCTGTTTTTTTTTTTTTGCTTTATTTCTCTCGTCCTTTTTATCGTCGATCGTTGCCGCGAAGCGAGTCTCGACTCTCGTAAAGTATACATGTATGTATAATATGGAGCACATGCTCGAAAGCCATATATACATAAATGAAGTGGAAGGGAGAAGAGGGCAAAAGAGCCCTCTTTCTCGCCAAGTTTCTGTATACGTGCAATTCGAGCGCGAGAGGGAGAGAAGAGGCCCCCGAGAGCTCGCTGGTCCAGATAGATCATTCGCCGATATAATTAATGAGCACGATCGGCGTGCCCGACGAACGATTCCCATGCACACCTCTCCTCTCGCTGTGTCGCTCAGAGGCAGCTTAAACTCGAGCTCCTACTGTATATACATATGAGTGGGAGAAGTCTCGTTGTCGTTATATTGTCGCTTGAAATAGCTATAAGTGAATCGACGACGCCCTGCCCTAACATGTATAACCGCAAGTTACCGCATGTCGCGATACGAGACGTTCTCTGTCGATTGGAATACTCGTTTTTCATTGAGGACCTTGCAGTTGATTTTTCGGTTGGTAAATTTTTCTCAAGAGTCCCAAAAGAGCTTTCTGAGGAGAAAGAGGCCAGCCTCGGAGCTAGACGATTAGCCGTAAGTTCAAATCTTTCGTTCGATATACCTGGTAACCAAATTCTTCAAACTTTTTAAGGGCTGGTTTAATTATTAAAAATATTAGCGTAGCTCATAATTCGTGAACTAATGAAGCAATCAATGAAGACCTAGCTTTCCTGAGAGGCTTAATGATAAAATCGTGAATTCCTAAAATACCTGGATCTAAAGGCCTGAAATAATTCATGCAATCTTTCCTCCTGAAAGACAACAAAATATGAGTAATGTCTGCAAACCTCGTAAGAAATAAAAAAAACGACATGGCCAACTTCAGACAAAATGTCTCATGCATTATCACGAGATTCAGAGTCTATGGTATACAATAGCGTTGGAAGCAAAGGCACAAGAGTCAAGGGGCCTCTCTGTTGCATAGTGCACCATGATGTGCACCAGGAGGCTGGCTTCTTTTCACTGGAACTCTCTGTAACCTATTCTGTAACCCCGCGTGGCTAACCCAGGCAAAAGTCTCCCGAGTGCGAGCACCAACGTGAGAGTAAGAAGGATAACAGAGGGATTGTAGAACGAGGAGGAGCAGGAGGAAGGAAAGATTGTATGTGAAAAGAGAGAGAGAGAGAGAGAGAGAGAGACAGAGAGGGATAATATAATCTATTCGTTATACCCAGGGCAGAGTCCTCTCTGTTTAGGTGTATATTGTGTATGTAGGTATCTGGGTGAGGAAGGAGGAGACTATCCTCTGGATTTATATGCTACACAATATATACTTTCCTTACCGAGCGAGAGTGCCGAGCTTCGTCGTTGTAGTTGTCGCGAGAAAAAAAAAATTAAATAAAAAATTCCCAATTACGCTGCGGAGCGCCAGGGCTCGACCCGACAACGTTCTACGAGGAGGAATATACGGGAATACACAGCCTCGTGTAAACCTCAGTTACTTCTCGCACCATGGATTCTCGTAAATATATATATATATATATATATATTTACGTATATTTATCTTTTCTCGATGCTATACTATATATATGTGCAATCCCTTGTGCATAATGCCCATATCGTATCGACCTATCGATGTGTAACGTCGTTCTACATTCCCCGTAACGAGAGAAAGAGAGAGAAAACTCTCGTTCGATTATTCTCTCCGATGTTTTGTGTGTTTAACACAGAGAGAATGCGAGCTATGTACTATCTCTCTCTCTCTCTCTCTCTTGGTCTTTTTATCTTGGGGACAAGAAACGAAAGAGAATTTCTCTAGTCGTGGGATTCTTGCGCTAAGGAAGCTGCATGGGATTATTTATACAGTCACGTCAATCGAATACCAAAACTTTGAAAATTATTTCGTATATTTTCGAAGGAAATTTAAATTAAATCGGGATCGAAGAATTTCGGTTTACGGAAATATTATGCCAATAGGTCGCAAAGAATAAAGAAGAAGGCGGACCTCCGGATTCACAAATCTATTATTGCAGACAATTCATTGACGCATATACCACCGGAAGTTTAATGAATTTTTAGCTAGAGTCAATTTTTCTGGAAATTTTCAAAAGCGATCGCTTCGATAAGAAGTAGTTTCAATTTTAAAAGCTTTTCCCCGCTCCCGTGTAGAAATTTTTTTCGGGCGCTAGCAGGGGCCAAGTTAATTTGCCTCGATATTATCCAGGCCCAAGTTTGGTCACCGATATTGGGCCAATGTTGAATTGTTCCACTTGTGTCGTCTGGCCCCATACAGGCATTCAAACTTGGGCCTAATATTTCGGTCGCCCGAGTTGGTCCAAGTTATTTGACCGCGCATAACATGGGGCTCAATCAAATACGTGAGACAAACCGACATTGGCCCATTATAGGCGACAGAACTATCTATGTTCTATATTCTATATTCTATCTATTTTTATACGATGTCGTATAACACTCACCGTGGGAAGAATCGCGATTGGTCCTCGAATTTTCTCATCCTCATCGACGTTCGAGACAATCGTGTCCAATTGTCCGACGTTTGTCGCAACGATTTCCGGCAAATCGGCTATTAGCGTATCACTCGAATCGCACTTGTTCAATAAAATCGTCTCATCCGTGAGGACAAGTGTCTCTCGCGAATCCATCCGTTGCCTCGCAATCTCATGACTTTCCATCGGTTCATCAGGCGCATCCTCGTAAACGGATAATCTGCTCTCCACTCGTGGACTCTCGAGTCTCGAATGAATTTCATCGGTCTCGGGACTCTCGACGATTTCATCACTACCGCGTAATCTCGTTTCCTCGGGATACTCGCGAACTTTGCAACTTGACGATCCACCTATCGCGATCTCTTCGTCATTATTCTCGTAATCTTGACCCTGACGAAAATCACCCTCGTCCACGTACCACGACGTGCAAGCCGAATTTCTCTCGCGTCTCTCGATCGAGCTCGAATCTTCGCTTCTGCTTGTCAATGCACCCTTGCACTTTCTCAGATAACTCTTGACTCTGCGGGTTTTGCTCTTGCGTGTCTCGTGACCTCGCTGCACGAGATTCGAGTCACCAGCGTTAATATTGATGGAGGAAAGGGCCTCGGAATCCGAATCCACGGCTGCCTCGAATTTATGAACCACGACATCGTTATTCCCTGCTTCGGCTGGGATCGAATTCGATAAGGTGTTGCAGCAATCGTCTTGCTGCACTTCCGTCCCCTGTGTCCATGTTTCCTCCTTATCTGGGATTCTACGTTCAACCGGAATTACCTGCAATAAAATTATTTAAAAAAACACCAATTTAGTTTTGATGAAGAAGAAAAGAGTGATGTAGACAATTTAATAATTCCATATTGAAATTTGACGTTTTCTTAAATCCAAAATTTCATAACTTTTCAATACACTCAAACGTTCTCAATGCAACCATCCCGAAAAATCGCCAATCAGATTGGTAAACTTCGTAATTCGCCATTGCCACTGAGTGTACATTAATTCAGGTCAATTGAGGACAACGAGATTGGAATATATTTTCTCAAATTTGAATTTTATCGAAAAAAATTAAATAAGATGAATTTTTTCGTGGAAATTCTTCGTTGATTATTCGTGGTCCTCGCTCTGGAACATTGAAAAGGCTTTTGTTCTCTCTCACTCTTTCGCTCTCGCGCTTATTATAGTCGCGATGCTTTTCAGGGAGAGTAGGAGGCGGGAGAAGATGCGATCGATCGCGAGGCTGCCGAGCAACCCGACTGCGATAGGGAGGGTAAACGAAGATAGAGAATAGAGTCAAGATAAAACACAGGGGAAGAGCTTTTTCTGTCGTTTCTGAAAATCTTTTCCACAATTTTCGAGTTATACCGCATTTGGACTTGAATTAATTCTCGTCTGAAACTTGTTTTTTTTTTTTCTTTCTTGAATCAATGCTAAACGATTCAATTTTAAGGATCAATAACCTGCTCCGTTTTAATAAATTACGTCATTCAGGACTTTTTATGTTAAATCGTGACACATCTGGTCCCAATATACATATATGCATTTATTTATAATTGAGTACATATAGCGTGCTATATACATTAAAGTCTATCATGCGACACACGAACGAGAATGCATGACGCCAGTCAAGTATATCACCTATCATATATATATATATCATGATAGCTACGATACTACTATCGATCATAAATTGCATAGCGTGGGGCGCGAGGAGAGTGCAGAGCCCCATGTGTGCCGGTAACAAACACCCCGAGGCTGGTGCACTCTGTTAACCCTCTTGCATTCACATCCAACAGGCCCTGTATACGTAAATGTATATATGTATATGTGTGGGTCGCTTTGGCCTACTTTGTCCTATCGTGTCGTGAGTATGCAACATATAATGTGGCCGTATGAGATGGCGATTAGTATTCCAGACTGTGCGGTGCAAGCTCTGCTCTCTCCCTCGCGCTCCCTTCCGGAATTTGTAAAAGGATCCTCGACTTTTTCTTTAGCCCCCCCCCCCCCCCCCTCCGAATATACAAAAGGGTGAAAGTAAACGAGACAAACCCTCGACATACTTCAGAAGCTACAGGTGTCTGAATTTTGGAAAAATCGTAAACTTTTTTATATCGTTTCGTCAAAGAATTCATGTATAATACGCTTGAAAAGTTTCAAGAGCACTAATTTCAGATTCGATATTGAAGAATTTCACTGAATGAGAAATGTGAGATTCAACGAAATCTTTGACAGCTGTCAGAGATGAAATATAAAATAGTGTGACTGCTCTGTAATTAAGCTAATGTTTTATCGATTATTCAAGTATTTTGAATTATTATCTCATAGATGTATCGTTGTTATTATGACCATTATTGTAGATTTGTAAAATTCGTTCCGAATCATTTATTTCTCGACTTGTCTCACGATAGTCACAATAATTATTGCCAATTCTTCGATATCGATTTTACATCGTAGCTCTACTGATGTATTCGTGATATCATTCGCGAAATCACGATCGAGAAGGTTTTTATCGTAATAATAACAACAACAACAACAACAATAATAATAATAATAATAATCTTGACAATAAATATATACTGGGAAATGAAATCTTGGTAAAACCACAAAGTGAATTGCACGACGTGCCTGACAACGTGTCAGGAACGAGACGTGAATATATATTTGAGAGTGAATGTTTTTAATTTAATTTTGTATTTATTTTTTCGCATATACATTCGTAGTGTCTCAGGGACTATTTTATACGCGGTATGACGAAGAATGAGAGTCTCGAGTGAGGGCAAAGAAGTAATATAGTGCCGGAACGCGGCAGGAATATTTAGACGGGGCGTGCTTCGACAGCGAAACCCGAGCACACCGTGTGTGCTGCAGCAGCAAACACGGTGAAAAAGTGAGCGAGAGAGTGATCGTGGGAAAATGTAACCAACTATGAGGGGCGGGGGAGGGTATATAATATCTAGCGAGCACCCACAACTCAAGAATTTCTATAAGGATACGAGGACGTGTGGTTCTTTCCCTCTTGCTTTTCGCGTAATATAACCGTATTAAGTGACGGAGGGGGACGCGATGATCAATTTATAACCGCGCAAACGCCAACGATATCACGTCGAGATTCGAATACTCCAATTCCGATTCGATGCAACGTGATGGCTACATAAATATACATAAATCTGTAGGGATATCTCGAATCTCTGATTATTCTCGCTCACGAGACAGAGAACACCCCCCCTCGCCTGAGAAAGAGAGAAAGAGAGATTTAGATATTCGAGATAATCCCAAATGGAATTAGGAGCTATGCATATAACCCTCGTCAAAGTGCCAGTGGCATCATTTCCACTGCTCTTCTAATAATACAGAAAACGAGTACAAGTACAAGACATTTCGAGTGAAGGGTAACGTTTTATTTTTGGCCCAGAGGATTCAGAATTCACTCAATTTTATAATAGAGACAGTCTGAAAAAAAAGATTTGCCTTCTTTTGAATTTTTTTTGTTTCGCAGTCCCTGAAGCACTTTGTGCTAGTAGTATTTAAACAAACCGTTTTTTTTTTTTTTTTCGTAATTACATCGATAAATCTACAATAAATGTATTGTCGCATGTACTCTTGTACTGGAGCATGTGTACTCTTACTATTGAAACAAAAATTACAGTTATTTATTAAAAAGGGTAAACTGGTATATTTCTAAAAAATTGAGAATTCCTTCAGTTATTCCTTTTTAAGAATCGATATAGTCTATTGGCGAATCGATAGTGTATCTCCCAATGGATAATACGAATTAAGAAAATGTTCTCGGTCGAAAATCGTGTCATCTGGAATACCCCATATATACTATATAATCATGATACGATGTTCGGATGTCTCGGATTGGATTTATTCAGTTACGTAACAGAACACACATACATACACACACACACACACACACACACACACACACACACACACACACTTGCGCGAGGGCACATCGGTTCTATGCTAACTCGATTATCAATTAAGAGTATAGCGGCATATGGACCGTTAGAATGAGAGGAAGAGCAGGGAGAGCTCTCGAGGGCTTCGTTCCCTCGAGCTATACCAAGTAATTCTTCTTAGTCTTCTTCCTTATCCTCCTCTTTTTCCTCTTCTCAATCTTCTTCCTCGCGCGTTGTACTCTTCGCGATCTCGCAAAGCCCACGGGTGAAAGCTAATTTTTTTTTGCGCCCTCCATGACTCTCTCCCTCTCTCTCTCTCTCTCTCTCTCTCTCTCTCTCTCGTTTTATACGTCCCCATGTTGTAAATGCAGAAGCGCCATCGGAAGAATTTACAAACGGTATACATCATGTCCATATATACGAGCATAAATACTCGATTAATATCCGAAACATTAAGATGTAATCTGGGCCGGAAGACTGATCACGAGCAGGGAAATGATTATATATGATCCATGAAACGTAATTATAATTATTAATATTATTGTTATCATTGATCGCAATTTCAGAGGTAATCAACTCGCGATTTTAATTCACTATAGAGTAGTGGAAAACGAGTTTTTCTGCCTAATTAGTTGTCAGTGAGCAATAAAATTCTGACATATATGTATAATTTCCATAACATGACATTGAAACTTTCGCCTTGTTGAAATAGCGAAAACAAAAAGACACAACAAATGATATTGTGATTGAGTAATCAGAAAGTAAAGATTAATATTCTGATCGAAATTCTGTGCCTCAACTGCGTTATTTAGCTTACGCAGTCAAGGTTTTCATTCTCGCGCATGTAGCTTTATGATGTCATTGCGTCATAAGTTACCACGTGTATTGCGATATGACGCGAAAGTCGTTCGATTATTAATTTTTTGATAAATATTGTCAGTGTACGATATATAGGGCACAGTGGGGCGCTCAATTTTCTAATGGGTTCAATGAGTCCCAATATGAATTTCACACGAATCATTGTTGAATGTCTTCTTCAGATTCAACGCAGATATTTTCAAGGGGGCGATGATGAAAAAGCTTGTTTGGTTGCATTGAAGTTGCAAATACATATTACGTTTTCTGCAATGCTCGGACATCGGCATATTTTAAAATGTTGCTTTGAAAAAATAGCTACGATTCCCTCGAAAATAAAATGCTCAACTGTGCTTAATTCTCCCCTGTATATCGATTCAATTCATTTCCTGTACCTTTTTGCGTCGTAAGAGCTTCCAGTCAAAGTGACTCATGATTCTTGAGCTTTTGATGACTCTCTTTATTCTTATCAAATGAGAATTTAACTGAGGTCAGACGACTTTTGCATCGATTTTTGTCAATGCTGAAGACATCATCGTTTGCCTTCTCCTAAGAGTTCGATGAACGCTGTTTTGGTGATCGATCTCTCCATGTACCGAAATATATATGTATATATATTATATATATATATATATATAATAGGTGTGTACACATTCGAAGGTGGTTCCTCCCGCGCAAGGCCAAGGTACGCGTCGCTTTGTCAATTCCTACCCTTCGCCACTCTTTCGAAGCTCATTCACCTCTCACCCCGCACGATCAAATCAACATTTCACTATTTTTTATTCAATCGTAAATCCATATCCGGGCAACACTTCTCGTTGCGCTGTTCTACTGTTTCATAAATATTCCGTGTTTCAGTCATCGTCGATAACGATGATAACGCGTCAAATCCCAATTTTTGCACGCCACGCTAAAAGGGACCGCGAGAGATAAAAAAAACGACGTAATCCAGGGAAATTATCCACTTTTCGATGACTCTCGGTATATTGTTCTCGCCGGAGTTTCGCGATATACTTGGCTATCGACTGACCCGATTATCACAGAGCAGGTGACTCGGTACGCTCATTGTCGTTTCTGCTCTTTTCACCTCCGGATTTGCTACGTAACTCGCGATGGCCTCGCTGTACGACCTTGCTATCCCTCTCTCTTTCTCTCTCTCTTTCATTGTCACCTCGGATGTTGCACTAAAATACACGTGAGAACGAACACACCTGGACGATCGAGAGAATCTCGTCACGCGGTATGACACGAGAATGCAGCTATAACGGGAGCAAAATCAAATTAATCGGACGTACAAAACAAAAGGGGAGAAAAAAAAGAGTAAAAAAAAACGCGATTAGATCACGATTGAAACGCTAAATTTCGAATTTTATGCCACGAGCTCGAGTAATACCAATGTGATATAGTGAGGGAAAATTTCGATGAGAGAGAAGAACGCATATGTACGATCGACCGAACGTAAGGGCTTAGGGCGTACTGTCAAAATAGAGTGTATTACAATCGCGAGAGAGCGGGATGAATCGAGAGAGAAGGAGAGAAAGAGCGAGCAAGGGAGAATTCCCCGGGCATGCGTATTTTTCACCCTCGCCCAAGGGGATGATTCTCTGCCTGCTCGATATGAGATTGTCCAGAAGCCGAAGGGAGCAGTGTCATGCTCCTAGATCGAATTTTTCGATCGTTCGTTTTTTTTTTTGCTCCATAAAGAATTTTTTTTTTTTTTCTTTAATTCGTCGTAATTCCTTTTTTTCACATCCTTCCGTAAGGGTTGATGGAATTTGGAGATTCCTCGGCGTGCGCGCGAAGCTTTCTCCAACTAGTGGCGGCATCTCTGGGTGAAAGCTACGGAGTATGTGCTCGCATTAATTTTTCCCGCTAGCAACGGCTCTGCGGAGAACGCAGAAAACCTCTGACTGAGACGTTTTGCAGAGAATGATCGTGGTTGCAATATATACTTTTCCCGGTACGGTTTACTGCAATAATGCATCATTCGCTGCGCGTGTCTGTATGAAGAGCTCTATTCAGCGTAGGTATATAACGACATCGTCGATATTACAGACTTTCATTGTATTATATTATTATAGATGTTCAACTATATAGGCTATATAGGCTATACTATAGATTAAACTTGAAAAGTTTTGAGGTTCTTTACTGGCCAATTTTTTACAGATGCATCATCCTAAAAAAAAAAAACACTCGAGAGTGCTTCCTCTGAATTTATTTGACAAACGATGAATTAATCCAAACATTTTTTTTATATCAATAACAAAAAGCTCACGACTACATGCGTAAGATAAAACGAATTTTTTTTTTTTTCTAGAAATTTGAATGAAAATTTTGCTTTTACGCAATTTTGATAATCAAGATCGATGTTTCGAGTGCCTTGAGTATTATGGCATTTTTTTCGATATTTGTTTCGCCTCGATGCATTAAAACATTCGATTTTTTGGACCCAGCATCAAATGCCAAAATGATCTTTGAACTTCAAGCCAAGAGATCGTATATCAATTCAATTATCTCTTATGCACTACTTTTTCGAAGCAATCTCAAATTATCTCAATATTCTTCTCCGGCTGATAAAGGAAATAAGTTTGGATTCAAGTCAGGTGCGTGGTCTCGTAAAAAATATAATTCTCGAATGTCTTGATTAAATTTTTATATCTGGTAGATTTACGCATTTCAATTATACGTTCTAGTTTATTATTTTCTCAAGCAATTTCAATTTATCTCAGTATTTTACTCGCTCGTTTTCAATTTTTCGTCTTTTAATTTTTTTCCTTTGAACTGATTTTTTTTTTATTACAAGGGGATTCATGCACTACGTTACCGAGAGTACAGAAATAAATCTCTGACGTGTGCATAGTGCGCCTGTCTTACATGTCGCAACGATTAGGTAGTACAGCACTCTCTTATCGTGTGCAGGTTTTACATTATTTACATATAGTCGAGAACTGATAAAAAAGATATATATATATATATATAGATACATATCAATGTATATTGCGTGCTGTAATACCTGTTTGCCTACTCGCTCATCGCCACAGCTATATTTTATGAGAATCGTTGAATAATCAACCTAGAGCCATTTAAGCCAACCTTGGGAAGAGTCATCGTGTTCCGAGAGTCAATAATCGCTGGAAAAGTGAGCTTGAAAGAAAAGAAAGAAAAAAAAACTTTCGACCATTTTTCCTCACTTCAAAAAATATCCTTCCTTCCTTTCGTTAAAACTTTCAATCGGGAATTTTTTAAAGAAAAATTAATTTTCTATTTCCACTCTAATATGGTACTCGAATATCGTTACAAAATCTTTGGCAAGCTTGCGAAGACGAAAAAAAATAAGAAAATTATATCAATAAAAAGAATCAGCTCCCTTGGCCGACCGAGGAGAAGAAATGGCAATCAGAGCATTTCGCGCGTGAGTATCGCGGGCCTCAAGGCAGTTAATTGTCGGTAACCGGACGGCCATCATAAGGAGCGAAGTGCGCGAGCGCGTTTCAATTTATTGCCTCCGTTTTGCCAAGACCCCCGAAGCTTCGTTTCCTCATACCTTTGGGTAACTTTTGCCCGGGTACCTATTGGATGAGATACAAGCCCGTCGGCGCCGCGTGTTCTTTCTCGGCTCTTCTCTCCGCGAGTGTTACATTGGATACAGTATATTAGGTTACAGTTACCTCAAAGGGAGAATGAACCAGAAAAAAAAAACGAGTAACAGCGAGAGAAAGAAAGAGAAAGAGCAAAAGACTTTACTCTCGAGACTTTAATAACGTAATAAATAAAGATACGAATCTAACGGAGGAATATCTCTGGTCGTGCGTGTGGAGGCGGTGTAGAATCTTCTTATTACCACGTTAAAAATATTTAAAAAAAAACCAAATACACGTTCACGATTTTTGTGTTTCTTCGAGATAATCGAAGTAAACGATTATTCGAGATCATTAAAGGCTTCATAAAGGTTCACCGAATCAAAATTTCATTTTTATTTGGTGAACCAAAGCACGAATAAATGAAAAAAAAAAAAAAAATGGGAAAAAACAACGACTTCAGCCCTCGAGTCACGCAAATAAGTCGTAAATCAATTGATTTACGTCGAATTACCATATACTTGATTACAAAATAAGCGTAACTCTGAAAAAATCAAAAATTTCATTCGATCTAGAGCCATGTATGATTAATTGCCCTATATTTAGAGTTGGATAATTATCGTAACTCTTTTAGGCAATTTATAATTGTCAAGGGGACAAACGACTTTTTCGACTTTTCTTGGAATACCTCCGTATGCAGCACCTGGCATACTTATTAAATCGAGAACACACACAGACAATTGTGGGCACGCGGAATTTTTATAGCCATCAATCTCTCTCTCTCTCTCTCTCTCTCTCATTCTCGAATCTCATCGTATCTGTAATAAGGAATAGGCAAGCGGTGTGAACGAGCCATCATAGCTGTAGGTAATAAAAATTGTATATAATGGAGTGCAACAAGAAGCGAGCATACTCCCACGCTCTTCAGCGTGTGTCTTTCTCTCTTTGTGTGCTCGTACGACACACAAGAAAGAATAATATGTACCAAGCATCATCGCGAGATAGCGAGGAGGAATTATCGTCGAGAGGGAATAGCAAAAAAAAATTAATATTAAACGAGTTAATCACGAGTCGGGGGGGGGGGGGGGGAGGAGAGAAGAGAGAGCAGCAGCGACGGCTATCTATACGTGTGCGTGTTGCACGCTCTTTAGATCGAACGAGCATCAGCTCTCTGCATACAACGGAGCAATAAAATAAAAATATTTGCTCGTGTGCATACACGCGTATATACGCGTAAAATCCAAACGATCGAAAGGTCGTAAAATCCATAAATTTTCTCATTATCATCGTTCGTCTTTCGCCCTTTTGATTGCCAGAACTCGTCGCATGGATGCTATCTATATATATATCGATATGCCCCGCAGTGCGAAAAGGGCACTTTAATCGTCGTCGTACACGTCTATACGCCCTTTCGACATTGAGTCATGGATATTTTTTATGCTAAGGAACAATTCTGGATCATACAACGAGAGGACGCGGCAAGCACCACGTCTGCGATCTCTGCTCACCTCGCGTTCTCTTCTACCATATCATCGTCGTCGTTAGCTCTGTGTGAATTATTTTTAATCGAGTTAACGGATCCGTGTTTCACGCGTATATAACGGTCGAACCTATAACCCGGTAGTGCGTGTATCAAACAGAAAAATTTATTATTGTGCAAGATGAGAAAGAAAAAAAAAAAAAAATGAGAACTTCGAAGAAAAGTGCATGATTAGTCGACAGATTTGAATTTAAAAAAAATGGCAAGTCGAGGAATAAGGAGAGAGTTCGACATGTCTTGATCCTCTCGTTGGGTTGAAACGGCACTTTTTTCTGTTCTCTTATTATCTCTTGTATACTCTCATTATTCGTTCCTGGACTGCATCATCGACGGCATAATTACGTTCGTGAAGCAGCAAAAGGTGTACGGGAAAGCGCGATGGCGATAGCAATACGGAATGCAAATATGCTTATATGCGTGAAAAGACGATAACGATTTTATTATTTTTCTTTTATTTTCACACGAGCCCAATTATACAAAATGCAATATTGAAGCACGTAGTTTGATCGAGAGTCAGGAGCAGGATGGTGGGAGGGGGGGGGGGGGGCATCGCGCGAAAGTCTGAACGCTGACAAACGTCGCTGATGTAGTACAGAAAACGAAGGATATGCATAGGCGACATTTTACCCGTGTGTTTGCCAAAAGTTAAAAGACAAGTCCGCTATTATATTTACCGTAACGCGAGAATTTTCTATTCCGGCCTTAATCGTATGGATTTGAGACAATACCCATTCCTGACGTGAAATTTTCGTTTAATTGCCATTCAACTTTTTTCATGCATACATTTTTTTTTCGCCCGTGACATCCGGCTGCTCCGTGTACACTCGAGAACGTCGAGAATTTCTCAGTGTCTCGAAACGACGATTTCTCGTTAATTTTTTGTTATATCCCGCAACAATCAGGGAGAAGGAGCATAAATTCTTAACCTCGTTGGACGCTGCACGGTATAACTGTGTGTATGTATGTGTGTGTGCGCGCGTGTGTGTGTGTGTGTGTGTGGGTGAATCGAAATATTCGTCTTTGGGGGGAATAAAATGAGCAAGGAAAAAGATTCGAGACGGTATATATATATATAGTGAATTTCCGCTGCCCCGAGACACACGCCGATCGAAAGCGTTTAATAATTCACCATTTCTGGCGCTTTCACCCTCGCACTCGTCTGGGCTTGCTGCCGACTGCAAGGAAAACAAATTCTCGCTTATCGATCCTGCACAAATTATTAATTTTCAAGGTTATATTTGATTAGGCGATAAAAATATTTTGAAATTTTTCACATATTCTTTGGTTCAGGCGTTTTACTTTTTTTTGCATTAAAATAATTTGCATTATTCTTTTAGGGCAGAATTTTGTCGTGATACTGCCGCCGGTATTCAGTGGGTCGATTATCGCAAAACAAATTTTTTTATATTATCGTATATACACCCAAAGAAAATGGTTCACTCGATTCAAATGAGCTTTTTCGATTTATTCGAATACCAGCCCATGAATCCCCGGGAATAGGCCAGCATTTCGACACATGTTTATTTCAAATAAATTCCCTAGTCGAATCATCAGCGCACTTGTCACTTAAGGAGGTTCACCAGGTAGATCAAAATGCACAGAAAAATCTGAATATTTTATCAGATATTCACTACTGCTGTAGAAATGTGCCTGAATTATTTGGGAATTTTTACCTTCACCATTCACATGAAAATTCAGTTTCTGACGAGGCTCTTTTAAAACGCGTCCTTATGGCGTAAGCAGAAATTTCGATTTTTTTCCTTTTATAACTCCGGAGAAAATGTAGAGAATTTTTTTTAAATGTTATTTCAATACAGCATAAGGTGAATAAAGCAGCATGACAAAAATCTGATTGATTGTGTACTTAGTTTATGAATACTATTCAATGAAACCACAGAATTCATAATTATTCGCAGTAAAGGGATGTAAAGAGAGGATAAGCATGGCAACATCTCTGTAGAGCCGGAGCAGTTAGGTTGGGCTAAGCGCGCAATTTTCTTGACAGCTCTCGACTGTTCTCTGGTGCCTTTGGCTGTTACACTTGACGGTACCAACCGTAAGAAATACGCGCCTTGTTGCTAAACTTCTTTGCGAATTATGTATATAAAATCAAATTTCTTTCATTTATATTGATGTAAAATAACTTTTATCGACCCTTAACTGTCAAAAACGGTTGAGTATTCATTTATCGTTATACTTTATTCATCTCAATTCCATGATTATCCGATTCATGATAAGTTATTTTCACAGTTGGCTGCAGCGCCGTTGGCCCATGTTCAAGCATAGGATTTCCGCCAACCCTCTTCGTCTTTCGCAAACCCTAGTGAGCCTCCTTAATCCCGCTATGCCCTATATGAAACCTAAAAATTCCCTTTATTTGTAAACTAACTTTACCTATCCTGCAAATAAAATAAGGAATATATAGTACATTGAAGAAGAAAAAAAGCGAAGTTGTAACTTGTCACCCTTATAAGGGCTCCTCTAACTGGGACACTATCACCATACAAATTCAATGTTCCTGGCGCAGCTGCATGCGCGCTCTCGCTCCAAAAATTAATATCCCGTACGTATTTCACATGTACAATCGTGATATTATAAATCGCTTTTGTCAAAGTGGGTCACGAAGACATGGCGCATGCATCAACGAATATAATAATTATGATCAAGCGCGTCGAGGCATCGCGCTGACAATCGTAGTGAGAATTTTGCTTTCAAAATCGAGACCATCATCATCATCGTCGTCGTCGTCGTCGTCGTCGTCATTCTCGGTTGGCTCGTTCGTTTCACTATCGGCCACCAGTAGCGCATAGTGTGTACATATATATACGATCTAGTAGAAGTGGTGACGTACTATTTATGCAGCCCGAGACTGGCACGCGCCGATCGAATAACGAGACAGCAATATAGAGAAAGATATCCGCGTATATAAATGCACGATCATGGGATAGACGAGCATAAGCCGTGTTTGAGAGGAGAAAAAGGGAAAGTATGATCACACATGAGGGAAATTGTGGCGCGTGCCTGTTGCAATCATCAATTCATCACCGAAGACGCAAACAAACGTTTCGTATATTGCTCGTGAGGCATACCGTCATGACTGATATGACACGATGATGATGCTGATGATGATGGAAGAATTAACCATCCTTTATTTCTCGTATACGCGCGTCGACGTGAAAATCCCGCGGTATAAAAGACGTAGCCAAGTCAAATGAGATATATACCAATGACATGGTGAGTGTTCGTGCTTGCTCTTCGTGAATGAATGAATGAATGAAAACTACCGCAAGAATGAATCGAGAAAGAGAGAGAGAGAGAGAGAGAGAAAGAGAGGAAGAAAGAAACAAGTCCCAGGAGTATAGCGTGTACACCACACACGGCTTTGCACCAGGTAACCACACTTTGATCTCACATACGGTGTGTATAGCATTCGTACAAGACGCGTAACTCGTATAACTTGTGCCAGCAACTCGATATATCGGACTTGATTCCCGTTATGCCGTGTGCATACGCATGAACGTATATGTGTAAGAGGCAAGAAAGCCGAGGGCAAGAATTGCGTGTTCGCACGTTCGTGCGAGGTGAGGGCGCATCTTTTTTTCCTTTCATCCTTCTCCCGTGTACTCTCTTCTTTTATTCGGGTTTACCGACTGTGGCGAGAAAATAGCCACAAACCAATCGATCAAGTACGCAAAATAAGTTTGATTACGCCATTTCGCTAGTTAGGAGTTTGTATGAAAGTTGGATCGAGGGTATGGAAGAAGAAAGAGGGAATAGGTGTTCGATGATGATGATGATGATGATGATGATCAAAGGGGTAAGAAGAAACTTGTATCAATCGCTCATTCGTACGGGCAGAAGAGGATCGTTTAAAGCATCCATTAATCTCTCGGGAGTTTCAGTCGCTCCCCCATACGTCATTGACTCTTCGCAACGGGAGATCACATCTCATGGCGATTCTCCTCCACTCGAATCTCTTTTTTCATCCTGCCACAAGTTTAGTTGGGATAGGCAGGACAAGAACATCTAATTGAACCCCCCTTCCCTCCCTCTCTCTCTCTCTCTCGCTCTCCTTCTTTCGGAATCTGTTTCAAATGGACGACGAAAACGAGACAAGAAAATGTCCTGCGGTTTTGAAGAATGAGCAAGTTCAGCAACCTCTCCCAGTGGGTTTATCACTTGGCTAATTTAATATATGCGGTCAACTATCCTCGATAGATCCAGCTCGAGCTGCCTCAATTTCTCTCTCTCTCTCTCTCTCTCTCTCACACACTCTTTCTCTCCTACAATATCGATGCAAGGGGATGGAAAATGCATGTGCAGCGAGAAATCGAGACGGTCCAGCACACACCTCTCGTTATTTCAGCATGCTGTATAGTGGTCCATGAGGAGATAGGAGGAGAGAGAGAGAGAGAGAGAGTCCTCGTAACGCTGTGTTACGGCCATGCAGGTAGATTTATGGCGAGGGGGAAAGTCCAGAGAGAAAAAGAGCAAGAGAACCCCGAGTAAAAGAAGAAGATGAAGAAGAAGAAGAAGAAGAAAAAAGAAGAAGTCGAGAAGCAGTTCAGACGAGAGAATCGTGTATGCTCGAGCTGTTTGTGTCGCAGGTCAGCCGCGGTTCACGGTCAAGAGCGGGGGAGTGAAAGAGAACGAAACAAACCACAACGCCACCACAAATGCCGTCGCGACGCCGACACAGACACACACACACACACACATCCACACATAAACGACATGTATACGTATAATGCCCTGCAGGTCTAACGATTTATAAAATAAGAACGGCAGGCATGCATATGCAGTCGACCAACCACCGACGTAATAAAACCTCGAGTCCCGCTGACTGGGACGAAAGAAAAACCCCTTAACCATGAAACGAGCCAGCTCGAGACAGAATAATTTTATCTTCATCGATTGTTGATAGTGAAAACGTCGTATTATATCTCCATCTTTTTTTACGGATTAAACGACCTGGTTTATACGGCCTTTTGACTCTCAACCCCCGCCGTATATATACACATGATGTGTTATCGCGGTGTCATCGAACCTTTTGCTCTTCAAAACTGCGAAGTAATAGCGAGGGGAATTGGAGAAACGGTGATGTGCGGCGTCGCGACGCCGGGTCGCACCCTCTTTTGCTTCCCGGCACTGTAAACCGATCCTCGGGAGCTTTTCATTTCGGTAATAGCTCGCGTATGTGGCGTGCCATCCGGATATTAGCTTAGTAGCCCAACAACACGGGTTCTCGACGTTTGTATATATGCATGCGCGTATTTTTACATGGTATAGGTGAAGTTAGATCGTGGGGAATTCGATTAGATAGATCCTGGGAAATGGCCTCGGAAGTGGGATGAAGATGATAGGTGGTGACTCGGGTGGCGATGACGCCGGAATTGAGAGACAAAAGTTGGGATATCGCGAAACATAATGAACTGTCAGGCATTTGGGACGATGAAAAGTTCGAATGATGAATTGAACCATGTTCGTCTGGTAGAAAAAATTGATAATAAAACGTTATAGAGAGGATGAAAGCTTCATATAGATGTGAAGATAGCTTGGATCAATTGGTTATTATTATTATTTTAATAAATTGATTTATGAAAATCTTCGTTGCAAGCTCATGATCATTCTCTGTCTTGCTATCTGTGACGAGAGCGTGCACATATATTTCCGCACCAATGGATAAAGAATCCACTTAACCGGCTCATCTCTTCTGTCTTCATTTTATTCTTTTCCCTGGACTCCACACATCTCTCTCTCTCTCTCTCTCTCTCTCTCTCTCCTTTTTTATAGATATATATTTCTTTGCGAGATGACTCGCAGACCTGGGGTAAAATTATCCGTCCAATTATCCAATTACCGCGTTCGCATTAGCGTTTGCGTTGCACTCTAATAATTGCAAAGCACGCCTTTTGCGATACATCGGCTCAGCAGAATAGCCCCCGTGAGTTAAGCCAGAGCTCCTCTTTATTATTTCGCGGATGCGCAACGACGACCTTCGCGGCACAGCTGCCTTAACTATATAAGCAGCATCCAACTATTGTCTATATATGTATACACATATAAATTAATATATATATGTATACATAGCATGTCTAGAGAGAAAAGATGTGTGCTGGAGAACACGTTGTTGAGCTACGTGTGCGGGCGGTTTATAATTATTACTTTCTCAATCTCCCCTCGCGGTTGGATTTTTACATATATTTATTTCCGGCGAAGATACATTCCATGACTAATGAAATAATTTTCGTCAGCGTTAGTTTACGACCGTATTAAATTAGTGTCGTATGAAAGACCTATAAATTAATGTGACTTTTTGGCTTCGAATTTGACTGGAAAACACCGATTTTTTTTTTTTTTTTGCATTTAGACAATTTTCCTATTATGCGGAGGAACAAAAAATGATATTGCACTTTGATTTCGGATTTTTGTCTTCGATAACGCGAACTACAAGTATGCAATGAATATATATATATATTTTTTTTCTATATTTGGCGTAACTTTATATGATCGACAATTGCTGGTCAATGAAAATTTTCATACGCGTAAAATACTCGAGACAGGTGCAAATAAGAACTCACCGGATGATTTCTGATCCCCAGCCGCACCTTTGAGTATTTCTTCATCAGTACTCGCCACAGGACGTAAGCCATCTCGTTTTACTATTCACGCACGCACGACGCGCCCCCGTTTATCATTTGATATATATATATATATGTATACATAAACGTATATTTATTTTTATTTTATTTTTTACTTTTTTCTTCAATATACGATATTCCAGAGCGTTATTGCTGAATATATAATGATAAATATCGCGCACAAAACTTCCTCACTCAGTCGCCAGTACGACCGATATCGTAAATATACACTTGGAGCCTATCGCGTGTACCGGTTCACAGTCATCCATATTTCCACGCGTCTGTCGACTTCCGGTTGATTCGAATGTTTTCTCTTATATCCGCATATCACTTCTCTCTCTCTCTCTCTCTCTCTCTCTCTCTCTCTCTCTCTCTCTCTCTCTCTCTCTCTCTCTCTCTCTCTCTCTCTCTCTCTCTCTCTTTCTCTCTCTCTCTCTATATATACATCTCTCTCTCTCTCCCTCCTTCCCTCCCTCCCTCTATAAAAGTTTTGAGACTCGAGCTTTTTGCCAAGTCAATTTATTCTTTACTGTCCCCCTTGTTTTTCTTTTCTTCTTCAAACGCCCCGAGAGAATATCCTCGATTTCCAATTGAGAATCGAGGTCTCACCTCGAAAGAGACAGGAATAACGTAAATGTCAGTCGGGCACACGGAATTAGAGACCACCCCGAACGGAGCAACGCGAAATTGTCGATCTAGAATAGAACCGAATAAATTCAACTCGCTCTTTCCACTCGTTAAATACATTCGTATTATAATACGGATATATAAATAGGTATACCTTTTTTTTGCGTTTCTGTCACGACTGACAAATGAATTATACGATTGCGTGCTCAAACAATTTATCTCGTTATATATTTGTCCGAAAGACGCGATATAGCCTAAATGTTTCAGCACACAATTTCCGAGTACACTGTTGTACAGTGCGCAGAATATCGTGACGAGCACGTAACGTTATTATCCTTTCGGAAATGCGTACACGTCATCGAGGCTGACTTTTGTTACCGAGAATACATATCACGTGTGCCCGTGATGAATTTTAATGTATATGTATACATGTATGCTGCTATATAATCGTGCTAATCGATAA
This sequence comes from Rhorus exstirpatorius, assembly GCA_963564615.1. NCBI lineage: Eukaryota > Metazoa > Arthropoda > Insecta > Hymenoptera > Ichneumonidae > Rhorus > Rhorus exstirpatorius. Next base: position 26,217,672 of record OY751316.1, on the reverse strand, counting down.
TAATCGCTCGATTGGATCGAATAACCGCGTCTCCAGAGATTCCAAGTTGTCCATTAAGACACACTGGTTCACGCAGGGAGGGTGTGGATTGCACGTGAATGCAGGGTTGACTCTCTCACTTTCTATTAAATCTGGACGACCTCGTGGACTTATTAGATCAATTTTATAACACAATTAACATTAAGTTCCGTTATATTTAGAAAAAAAAAAAAACAAACAAACAATTAATATCGAGTTCGGCACTTTCTCAAGTTCATCGAGTTTCCGGAAAACCCGTGAGATTCGACACCATCTTGGGGCAAAAATTTCGCTGTATATCATAATATTGCATCTTCCGTCTCATCTTTTTTCGCGAAAGAAACTTTGCCTCGGCGTTGTTGATTAAGAACAATCGAGTCATGTATATTTTGGTGACTTTGAAAAGAAAAAAAAAACACACTCAGTTTTTTTTTTTTCATTCACGCGTCAGAGTTCACAGTCCATTCGCGAACTCGCGTCTATCCAGCGTTCGGGTCACTGCGCGCGGGTTCGCCGTTGATCCACAGGTGGATCAAGGCCATCGTTTATTTTAATTTGGAATTTTTTTTTCTTCCCTCATTAGACTCAATATATTATTCGAGATATCGTAAATGAAAAGAAGTCATGACTTTGAACAGGAGCAAAAGTTCAAGCGGGAGGTAAAAAAAAAAACAAAACAAAGCACGGTACGTTGTCTTTGAGTTAGTGGAAATTTTACTCCGAATTAATGATGTGACAACGCAGTTGTACGATGATTAACACGAAGCAATGAGAATCAGTCTTGTCGCATAGCGATTCGATCGAATAGTCGGACTAATCGATTTATTGATTCAATTCTCACTCGACTTCGACACACATCATTCACTTCCTAATCCCTCGACTCGTTCAAACAATCCATTATGTACGTTCGTTCGAATTTCCAAACTCAGCTGCGATAATCATTTCGAGGAGGAGGTGCGGGGGGAGGGGGGGGGGGGAGAAACTAACGAATCGCGATGTGATTCAAGTAAAAAAGAAAAGAATTACGTAAATATGTTTAAAAAGATTGTAAATAAAATGTTCGAGGAACGGAGCAAAAGACCCGACGTCGTTCGCTGCCGGGAAATAACTGACAGCACACACGCAAGAACGCAACCGGGGCTAGCACCGGCGCCGCGACGCTAACAGCGGCGCTCCGCCGCTACTTCGATTATAACAGACTGAACGTATATTACCAGCGAGAAAGACAATGATATCGTAAAAAATTAAAAGAAAAAAAAACTCCATCGATACAAGTAACAAGGAATTCAGTGAAAACTATGTCGACCAGTTTTGAAAATTTATCTCTTCTAACCAAATTTACGTTGCATTGCCCCAAAATATTCTCTACTTGCTTGATACCAATTTGAACTCCATTATTGCTTCTCGAAATATTCATTAATTCTATCTTTCATTAAAATTATTCACCATGCATTAGACAGGAAAAAAGTATCCCTTTAAAAATACTCCAAAAACGTCCTATTTGAAATATTCATTATTGACTCCTTTATTCAAATTTAAACCCCGTTTCGTAAGAACACTTCGAAAAGGTCCCTTGAAAAATCGTGTGAGGTCTGTTGCTGTTGCATCGCAATCTCCTCTATTGACTCTTCTTACAAAATTTGGCTATGCTTAAAAAAAAAAAATCCAACCCAAACAAGTCCTGAATCATCGCCTACAGACGAGGTGAATATCATCTTCGGGATATTTTTTTTTTTATTATTTTTTATCATCTTTAATACATCTTTGTATTATGTAGATATGGCCGTACACACTACTGTGCATGAATAAATACACAAAACGTGGGCCACGTTTCGACAGTATCGGGACAATGGTTTCCTCTCCGGTCGCTTCCCTAGCCGCGAGAGTCTCTCGATATGGCTCACGTGACCGGCACACGTGAGGACCCTCAAAAAAAAAAAAAGGTCCCCTTACCCACTCCCCGTCCTTCATTCATGTGCACACAATTATCTCGTTTTTTTTTTTTTTTCGTGGGAGGCATATCAGCCAGGGCGGTGGTCCGAAAAGTCGAGAATGAAGAGATGAGAGATGGACTTCCGGTCCGTGATGGGACGTCCAATCGAAGCTTCGTAAAAAAAAATAAAAGGTAAATTATAGATATTCCTCCATTTCTGAAAGATTGATTGATTGATTAGGTTTATTTATGCCCTGGTAAACCTTTGGGCAAATAACAATGGTTCAATAACAAACTAATAAAAAAATACAAAGAAAATAATACAAAGAAAAATTAAAACTAAAATGAAAATGGAAATGAAATAATACAAAGAAAAATTAAAAATAAAAATAAAAATAGGAAATAATAATAATAATAATAACAATAATAACAATAATAATACAAAGAATAATACATTGGTATACCTGATGCTAACTTAACATATTAATTTTCGAGATTATCACGAGCAAATAAGTGAGCGAAAAGACGCCTTTTTAGAATGCCCAAAGATGGTGACAATCTAATTTCATCGGGCAATGAGTGCCAAAAATATATAGCCGACAGAGAAAAAGAATTACGATAAGTAGTCGTGCGATGAGAGGGGATATGGAAGACCCTCGGAGTGAGATGACGCGTAGGGCGAAGCACTGGCCTAGGATTGGTGAAAAGATCACGTAAGTAAGCCGGAGAGTTACCCCGTAAGATATTAAAAATCATTATGCCCATAAAATAAAGCCTACGCGATCTCACTCGAAGCCAACCCAGCCGTCTCCTAAATGGCGAGATATGTTCGTCACGCCTCAGATTATAAATAAATCTAATTGCACAATTCATAAGTTGCTGAAGAATCGTATTTTGCTCGTCAGTGACATCGTTAAAGACCAAACAACAATAGTCTAGAAGAGGAATGATTAAGGTGGTAACCAACATGATCCGCAATTCTTGGGAGAGTGCGTTTCTGTGAAACTTTAATTTGAATAGAGAGAAATGTACTTTCTTCGAAACCGATAGAACGTGACTACGCCATGAGAGATTTGAAGTCATTATGATCCCCAGATTGCAAACTTGGTTGACGTAGGGGAGGATGGTGCCATTGACCAAAATTGGTGCTAAACGATCAAATTCAATTCGACTAATAAATGATTTGCTCCCTTGAATGAGTACCTTAGACTTATTTAAATTCAATTTAAGACCATTAATGTGAGCATATTGAGAGATTACCTCGACATCATGCGTAATTTTACGAATGCCGTCATCAAGTTCAGTAGGCAAGCATTTCAGATAGATTTGAGTATCATCCGCAAAAATCATATGTTTAGAATACATTAAATTAGCACTAATATCATTTATAAATAAAGAGAACAAAAGGGGTCCGAGCACAGAGCCTTGCGGCACACCAGTTGTTGTTGGTAACCAATTTGAGCATCCACCCCTATTATCTACAACGGCTTGGGTTCTACCAGTCAAGTAAGAAAATACCCATTTAAGTGCCTTCAGGGAAAAACCCAGGCTATAAAGTTTAGTTAGTAGGAGATGGTGAATAACGGTATCGAAAGCTTTGCTAAAATCAAATAAAACTAATATGGTAAGGTAACCCTCGTCAACTCCTCGCCTGACATCGTCACAAATCCGTAATAACGCAGTTTGCGTGCTAAAACGCGCTCTATAGCCTGATTGGAATGGATCGAATATATTGTTAGATACAACAAATTGCAATATCTGACTATGGACGATTTTTTCCAGTAATTTGGAAAGTTCGCACAAGTTAGCAATCGGTCTAGTGTCAGACGGTGAGCGAGGGGGGCTAACCTTTGCCAATGGTCTTATAAATGCACGCTTCCAAGAAGAGGGAAAGTGAGCCAGTGACAAGCTATTATTGAACAAAGAAGTAAAAAATGGACCGAGTTGAGGAAGAGATTTTTGAATAGAAAAAATAGAAATTCCATCTGGGCCAGCAGCATAAGATGATGATGGCGCAGAATTGACCAATAATGACAAACTCTCATGGTTGATATCAGTAAACTCAAATAGTGTACGAGCGACTGGTAAGTCCGCTATAGAGTTAAGAAACATTTGCCAATCGCAAGAAGGAGAAGTGTTAGATACACTCACAAAGAAGGAATTTAGTTCATTAGGAGTGAAAAAATTAAGGGGTGAAGACTGGTAAGGTTTGACGAGTCCCAGATTTGCAAGTTCCCGCCACAGTCGCGCAGAGTCCGAGATACTCTCTAGTCTCTGGAGCTGATAATCATTTTTGGCTTGTTTAATGTCAGCAGAAAGCGTATCCCTGCATTGCCTGTATAAGGCTAAACCAAGGATGCTCCCAGAACGCTTTGCTTGTTTATAAAGACGATTCTTGAGCGTGATGCGTGATTTGAGGCTAGGAGTGAACCAGGGAGCACAGGGTTTATTCACAAGAAAAGACTGGAGAGGAGCATGATCATTTAATGCCAAAACAATAGTGTTACTCAGGTTCACGGTAAAATTGTCAATGACTTCCACTGACGAGCAATCAACGAATTTCTGTAGTTCTAGAGTGTCAGCTAACGATGAAATAGAGCTGAGAAAGGCAGCTTGATCAAAGTACTTATAATTACGACGGGTAATCGATCGACTAGGCATAGACACTAACTTAAAATCATAGGACAATTCAATAAGATCATGACCTGCAATGAACGGCGCATCAGATTTCGTAAACGAAAGTAATTTTTGCGGAGAATCAATAATAAAGAGGTCTAGCCAAGAGTCAGAGGTGGCAGTATGGTGCGTTGTGTCAGAATCAACGATATGCAGAGCACGAGAAAAAACTATCTCACGCAGAAATGTAGCCTCGAAATTTGTGGATGCTAAATTGCAGTTCAGATCACCACTTATAATAATATTTTGGTACGCATTAGAAAAACTGTCGAGTACGCTAAAAAAGTCGTTGAAGAGAAGGCCTTTAGGTCTTCTGTACATGGATGCAAAAAGTAATGATTTGGCGTTGGGGCCGAGTATCCCAAGAATTAAATATTCCGGTGCATTAGAGAATTGACACAGAGAAGACGCAAGAATTTTGAACTTGAGAGAATCGTGGATATAGCACGCAACACCACCACCTCGCCTACCCTCTCTATCATTGCGAATTAATGAATAATTTTCAAGTCGAATCAAATCGTTAGATACTTTAGAGTTAAGCCACGTTTCGGATATAGAAATTATGTGGTAAAATTTTGACGTGAGATGAGATTTGATAAGATCAATGTGCCCTAATAAGGAATTGGCATTAAATTGAGCAATAGATAAATTGTTTGAAGATGTAGAGGCCAAGCGGAAATGGTTGGTGTCATCGATGTTACGAGCAATTGAAGGTGCCCCAAGTCAAATGATCCTTTGAAGGTCAGCTTCTGAGACAATAGTGATAATAGGAGCCCCATCTGACTTACGAACATTAATGACTCCAGATTTAATCCAAACATATTTATATCCACAACTGGTCGCTTTAGCTTTAGTTGAACGAAGCAAGTTGTAAAGCGCTTGAGGCAAAAGCTCGTTGACAAAAATAATACCAGGTAAATTCGACCCAAAAACTTCTTGAATCGTAAGATTCCCTTTCGCACGCTTTTTAGCCAAAATATAGTCGCGGACCTGTGTGGATTTTAGCTTGACAATAAATGATTTAGCACGCGGAGGATTTACCGCAGGATCTTGGTTATCACCAATAACACCAATAGATTTTCTTGTGAAACTACGTATGTCAAGTACTTCAGATACTAAATGAGGTATGTTGAGGGCCTCGAAGACTTTTTGAATAATTAAATCAGGCGTGTTGACGACATCCATGGGGATACCCGACACCGAGAACTCAGCATGAGTATCATGCGACACTATGGTAGAGATCCTGTTGGATAGAGCTGACAGTTCGTTTCTCAGATCCTGATTTTCACCGCGAAGAGTAGCCGCTTCAGCAGTGGCAAGATCGATATTGGCTTCGAGTCTGGAGATACGGCTTGACATTGCTTCGTGTGACTCCCGTAAATCAGATACATCCGCTCTTATTTCGGTAATATGATGCTCAACTCCAGTTAGCGTATTTTGAATAGCCCCAAGTTTTAAGTCGGTGGATTTTTGCGAGTTATGAATGGACAGGAGCTTAGCATTAGCCGAGGAGCTGGTCTGCCGTAATAAACTCATTAGGTCCTGAAGAGTCACTGGATCAGACGGCGCATTAATGGGCGACAGGTCAGTAGACAATGACTGATCAACGAGAGAGCTCTGGTGATTTGCTGTCTGCTGATGAGATATAGGTGATAATGATCTATGATGGTGTTGGTTGCTAATTGGCGAGGTATCCGGCGAACGCAACGTAATAGAGGAGCGTTGTAAGGCGCATTCATCACATCGAAAAGAAGATAGGTAGGTGGAGTCAGAAAAATCCCATGAAAAATTACTCCTTGCACAATCAATGTGAAAGCTTAAGCCACAATCCCCTTGGCAAGTGACCGTTTCGCACCCTCTGCCAAGAAGGCGATTGCAGAGACACCGTGACGACATAGTTTTGTGAAAGGGCTGGGTGCACTGACAATAAAAATTAAAATATCTCGTCCAACGAAGAAGTACAACGATCAAATAACGGCGTGTATTTAAAAGATAGATGTGTTGATCGTAACTCTCACACTCACACGAGAGGGAGAGAGAGCGCACACAAGGTAAATTTTGCCGCGCGAATTTAGTCTTTAGGAACGTCGCAGATAAGCTCACTTGTGCAGGCAGACGAGATTCGTAAATATAGAGAGAGAGAGACAGACAGCGCGCCTGAAAGAGAGAGCCCGCCTCACACGGTCGAGTCTAACGAAGCACCTGATGTATATTGTCTGATCAGTCGGTGAGCCACTCAAACGATCGTGCTATCGGTGTACACACTCGCAACACACACACCAACAGTACCACACACCGACTCGGCCGCCCTCTCCCCCCTCACGTTACCGTCCTGAGTCACGGGCCAGGAGACGGCACCCGACACTCGCAAGCACAGCACTACACAAGTCCCGAGAGTGAGATACACGCAAGTCGGCGAGCTCACAGACACAGCGCACGTACTTGATCGATGCGCAAACGATCCACGCACAGATATTAATGGCAGCGATAAGCCGTGAAATATCGGAGAAATATCGGAAAATAAAATAACTTTTGCAGTCGCAACCACGCCACTGCAGACATCTGCACTCTGGCCACCGCAAGGCACACACCAGATTCACATCGCCGGCCCTTTTAAATACCAATTTTGAACAAATTATATGTGAATATTCGAAGCAGAAAAATATTAGACGTAGGACACGAGCAGAACACGTCAACCGTCGTCCGAGCGAGAGCTCGGAAGTCGAATTCGAACCGTCGTCCGAAAGAGAGAGAGAGAGAGAGAAAGAGAAACACTGCACTGTATATTTTACATCTATTTACTTTACTTTAGATTTTCTTTAGACATATACTTAAGGATTTTCCATAAATACTGTATTCTGTACAATTCTAAAAGAGCTTTAGGTATTCGATTGAAGCATAGTTTGACATTTATACGACTGAAATAAAATTCATTCAGTTTTAATGGGAAAAATATTTATTTTCAAATAAAAATGTTGCATCGAAGAGAAAAATAAAAAAGAAACAACATAAATCGTATAATTACGAACAGGATTTATCGACTCCCGTAACTTCGATCCTTGTATCCTCATTGCGGCCCTCTTATACTCTTCAACGTCGAATTTTTACCATCAACATGCTTTATTTTCTTTTTTTTTCTATTCCTACAAGTGGACGAGTATTTTTATTACACTCTTCCCTCCCTCGATTAGTCACGACTAGCAACAATACCACCTATACATAAATACACACACACACACACACACACACACACACACACACACACACACACACACACACACATAAACATTCAAACTGGATATCCCTCTGGCGCGCATCGAACTCTCTTCTTCGTAGCCGCTTTGACTCCCTTCTGGACGCAATTCGCTCTCTGGCCAAACCGCGCCGGTTATAACCATATATATATATATATATAAACTCTTTCGTTTCACCATTGGAACACGTCTCGGAGCCAACCTCTTGGAGCAATAATACCCTCTCGTGTATACCGAATCGCTCGTACTTCCTCTCCCATATCCATAGTAGGCTCGTGGCAAACAAAAGGGCACAATCTACAATACTTGCCACGTAAAGTTATGTAGGTTAACCCCTTTTGTTCGATAGCGTTTGATGCCCATATACATGAGATACCAGCAAAAGCTACGAGAGTCCAAGATTTGATATATATATATATATATATAAAGAGTAAACTCACGGTAGAGAACTCACCGCGAACTCTACGGAGGGCACTCCTCGTCGTGGTCGTCTCTTGGGGCCCCATCGTCGAGACGCAGCAAGACTAACGCGGAAAGCAGTACATTTACGCCTCCGGCGTGTCACCTCTCCAGGACAGTGCACAGGACCCCTCTATATATTATACATGTGCGTATATATATATATATATGCTTTATTCCCCCTGAGCGCCCTTTTACCGTTGCACTTATAAACCACCGGATTATATTTTCCATTGCATTACTCTTGAATCCTCTCGTTGCTCCGGACTTCTCTCTTTACTTCTGAATATCGCTGCTCTCTGCTGAGGCTCCTTTTCCTTCTTCCTCGTGGACCTATATAGCATGAAAAAAAGATTCCGATCTCTAATCGTCGTCCAGCATGCATTCCCACGTCAGCTTTATTTATATTATACATACAAACGCGCACACACACACACATACATATATCTAGATGTACAGGGATGCTGTCTGTATAGTGCATGTATACCATAGTTGAAGTACCTAAGTCATAGCCAATCTGAATTAAAACGAGAAAAAAGAGTTTTGCTAGCTGTGAAATTGTATTCTTGAGTGTTTATCACAATAATTGGTAGCAATCAGGCATAAAAAGGGAACTTTGTTGCTCTTTAATCGATTTCATTGTTATAGAAATGCGGGAATGACGTGAAAGGTATAAGGCGAAATTATGCAAAATTGAAGAGAAAAATTGAATGAAAACGAACGATTCGTTCCCCGCCCGCATAATACGAATCCTCGCGTATATCAAAAGCTTTGAATTTTATCCAAGAGCTCTCTCTTTATTTCTCCGTCGTTCTCCAGAGGTTTTGATTTCCACCGAGTGGAAAGCGTTTCAGCGATTTATTTTATATATGCTCAGAGAGAATCGCGGGCGTGACGATGTTAATGCGCAATTCTTGTATATTATATGTATGTATATATACGCGCTCGTTTGTGGGGAATTATATTTTCACAAAATGGAGTTATACTCCCGCTATTATATGCTCGCGATGTTGAGGAATGATGCATTAATTGCTGGTACGGACAGTGCACACATTCTACAACGCGATGTGAGAAAAGAGAAAGAGTTACATATACGAGTTATTATAGCGAGATGTGAGGAATTAAATGATTTCAGAGCTAGTAGTAAGTCGTCTTTTTTCTTCTTTCTTCGACTTTAACGTACAGTTGAGATTTTATCTGGTCGGAAATTTTTCACTGATTATGAAAATCGAGGAATTTTGTTCAAAATATCAACAACTCCGTGTAGGTAGAGATGTTTTTTTTTCATAAATGCGTTTTTTTTAGGATTTTAAATATAGTCTCTTTGGTTTTCGACTAATTGGTCAGTGAATTAGGGATAAGCGGCTAAAGATTCGTCGATATAGGGTCCTTCAACGAAACTAGAAAAAATTCCATTTTTACCTCCCCATTTTTTGCGAAAAGTATAGAGTTGCTACTGCATTCTGTGCTCCTCATCGTCATTCAAGCTTGAAAATGCCGCTTGGTTCATTGGACGACGATTATTTTTTTTTTTTTTTTTTTTTAATTGTCTGCGGATTCTTTAAATCGGACCACCGATTTCTGCAAATTTTCGCATACCCCCTTCTAAAATTTTTCGGCGACATTCAAAGTCCTCCATCGTCAACGAAAAAATAAAGCTATATCGCGATGAATCAAATGGCATTTTCTAAGTCTGCTCGCGAATTTTTCAAAATACTTCCTATAAGCCGAGATATATTGCCAAGAAACGTCAGCGCCATGGCCATTTGAAATTTCGATATTTTGAGGCTTATGAAAAAAATGGTGAACGATTTGATTTTTTTTTCTTCGAGTTTTTACTATTTCCGAGGTCTCTGTTCAATCGGAAATTTTCCGCTGATGGCGAATTCTCAAAAAAATTAATGCAAAAAAAACTCAAAATGATTTCTTTATAGAGGCTGTCCATTTTTTCATTTGATTTTTTCAAGCCACCTCTTCAGGTGAAATATCCCACATGTACTTCTTGATGAAATATCACGCAACGCAATAATACGTATGAATAATTATATATATATCGATGGACTAATGCCAAAGGGGCGTATCGGTTATGTATAAGAATAACTTGTACGCCCCTATGGAATTTAACCATCGATATATTCAAGGTATATGTATAGACGAACGCGGAAATCGAGCAGAGTGTGCTTGCAAATCATGATTCATTGTTCTTAAGCAACACTTCTCTGGGTGCCCCCATAGCTTTATATTGTATGAACAGAGGGAATATCGATAGAGTCCTTAGCGTGTGGTGCGACCGAGTCGCGGGGCCACGCCGTCGCCCGCAAATGACGATATGGATTGCGAGCGGATCGGTATTATCACGATCCTGGCGTGGCTTTACAGCCTCACAACGAGTATAAAGAGAGAGAGAGAGAAAGAGAGAGAGAGAGAGAGAGACCCCGGGTTATCTAGGTTAATCGACATTATACTACTATGCTAAATATATATATACACAAAGATTGAGCCACCAACAATCACCAGACGACGCGACGATCATTGTTTCGATCCCTTCGTATAGTCGCGAGTTAGAGAGAGAGAGAGAGAGAGAGAGAGAGAGAGAGAGAGAGAGAGAGAGAGAGAGAGAGAGAGAGAGAGAGACATAAAAGTGAAACCGATCACAGGAGAACTCTTGGTGAAATAAAACGCGTGCGTTTTACATTGTGTCGATGAGAGAATTCGCCATAGCGACAACATTCCCCCACTTTATATTCGTCATTGCACGCTCTCTCGTGAGAACATTTATGATGAGGGTGTCGTTTTCGATAAATCTGCATAGAGAAAAATTTAACTCCCATTTACATGCGTACGGAGACAGATATTACTGTTCAATATTGACCGATATAAAGAAGTTTGTAGACATTTTTTTTTTCAGCTTATAGTTAAAATTAAATTGACATTCTTTGTTCCCGCGTAGCGAATATCGGTTGAAGGCATTTTGATTTATCGACAGCCAGGACAAAAAATACTTTTGAATTCGGCTCTAATTGCTTTTTACGTGAATCATATCACCAGCTGACGAAGATTCTTCGTGCAGAGTCAGAAAAAAATCACATCGCATTTCATCGAGAGATGAAAAAAAAAATGTTAACTGTTTGCTGGGAAAAAAATGACAAGCGAATATAGTAACAGCAGATAATAATTACATTTGATGACATCTTTATTGCATGTAGAAAGTTCAAAAAATCATTGCCAAACGTTATCATCGTTATCTTCCCTGAAAATTGCGCGATTCCCTCATAAAAGAGAGATTTACGATCCTCTGAAAATGCCCCATAGAAGTTATATGGACCTTCATCCCCATCTCATTCACTCTCTTTATCTCTCTTTCTCTTTCTCTTTCGCTCTCTTCTTCTGACCTTTCGTTCTATGGCCCGGCAATATACAAGAGTTGGTGCTAATTTGAACCAGCCGGTAAATTCAGACCACCTCTGCATTTCTCAGGTCAGGATCTGAAGTATCTTGACCTGTATGTGAATGCCTACTTTGGCAGCTGAGCCTGATAAATCGGCGCTAATGATTGAAAAAAAGACTTTGGGATCGTATTATCCACTCTTCGAACGTTTTTTTCTTGTTAACGCAAGGGCTCCGAGGGCCCTTACATTACTTACTATATATTTACATAAGTAGAAAATAATTATGGGCGAAATGACTGCTCATCGCTTCGAGATATACTTTTGCCGGATAGATTTTTATTGTCTGCAACTGTTAATAGGCGGACCCGTCTATTAACTTGACAATGTCATGATAACCGTCATTCCGGAATAATTCTCATTCCAGATCTATCTAATTCCCACTCAAATCAATGGGGAACTCGAATTAGACTGGATCCCCAACAAATGCGTAGGGGACTGTCCAGTTGGTTTTTCCAATGGTCCAAAATTATACCCCCAACTTTTCGATTGAAAAACCGAAACCTGAATGATGGTCCAAATTCTCACCAATTTCTCCACGTCAATTTGCAAACTCGTCCCGCAAGCCACCAGGCATACGGTCTTTAGCTCTTGACTGCGGAACATCGGTCGGACCTTTTCAGAAGAAGAAGAAGAAGAAGAAGAAGAAGATGAGAAAAATATCTACTTCTTCTTCTTCTTCTCTCAGAAAGAAGACGGAGCAGAAGATGCTGCTGTGAGAAATATACGAGAGACACTTACGAGGAACGAGACCTGTGCCTCGAGGACAAAAGTGGCTGACTCATCGACCATACGTAACAAAACTTATGCTCGCACCAACGAGATAGCCTGGTGCAATGGAAAACGAAATAACGGACGAAGAAAAACACAAATTTTCAATGTTTTTTTGTTTTTTTTTTTTTTTCGCCAATCATCAGATATACAGCGTAGACGTAAAAGACGGGATACTAAAAAATTTTCGCAAGTCACAAAATATCATAAAAACCAATATCAGCCATTTTTTCATAACATGATCTACAGTCGTATCATAAAAAAATGTTGCGATGAATTGCAAAGCTCCATAAAATATTTGCTCCCCCCCCCCCCCGCTCTTTTTTTTTCTTTCTTCTATTCCACATTATCAACTCGAAAATCCACATGGGACAAAGCCTCAAAAAGGCAGATCCCAAAGACTCGACTCACTATATTGCTATCCAGAGACTTCGAACTATCTTGAGTCTGGAGCTATATTACCAAAGAGTCCGGCGCCACGCCTCGTCCGCAAATTGGCACGAAAGATCTATCATTCGTTTGCTTTTGCCACAAGAGCAGACAGATCTCGGTATAGTATAAAGACGTATGATATCCGTCGTTGTCGTCAGCACGACATTTACCACTATAACAGTGGGCGAGAGAGATAGATACACTAGGACCTCGATTTAATGGCCCTCGATTTAATAGACAGTCCCCACCATGCCGCATTTATCGATCGGTTTTTCGCGTGGTGGGAGATGGTGGGGGACGCTTAAAGTCTCCCCGATCAGGCCCGTAGCACGGAATGCCGATGCGCAGATACAGCATGGGCGGGCATACGCTACCTCGATTTAACAAGGTGCGATGCGGAGCCGGTCCCACCACTGGCCGTTAAATCGAGGTCCTAGTGTATAGAGAGGAAATAAAGAGAGAGAGAATGAGAGAAACATGGATTACAATAAACCTTCTCTGCTTGGTACACCATGCCCGATATCCTTACAGATATATCCAGCAGAGTTACTCTCCATCCTGGATCGAATTGTTTTTATTCGATTTTTTTTTTTCCACAATGAAGATCTCTCTTGTACTTCCCTACGATGTCCTAACTACAGTCGGTCCAGATCGCGTCGAAACACATCGAGATCATGATAAAAAAACGAATCAATAACGGTCGCGAGAGAGTCATGGGGAACAAGAGAGAGAGAGAGAGAGAGAGAGAGAGAGAGAGACCCGACTTTTCGATGCCAATACAAAAGCGTTGGCGTTTTTTTTTTTTAATTTATTACCGTTGTTTTTACCTCCGCGAACAAAATCACTGCTGTATATCCAGCTGTTTGTAACATATGTGTCTGAGGCTCAACCTCTTCGCAGACAGGACACGATATCCTCAATAGCTATACATATACAAGTGCTTTTGTATATATAATATATGTATGTATATTCATGTACAATGAGGCCTTTTACGCAACAATCTGTGATTGCATCATCGTCAAAGCGACAATGACGGAGATCGAGAGACAGAGGGAAGAAGAGAGTAGGATGATTCGTCGTGGCTTGATCATATACTGTTAGCTATATATAATGAAATCGTCATTGTTCCTCTCTCGGGATGAATATAATATCGATCGTTGTATAGCAGCCCCCTGCGTGTGTCGTTTCAGTTCAATTTGGACGCGCACAAGCGCAAATTCCCACTTCCGGTTCTGCGCTATAGGATAGCCTATGATAATTCGAAATTAAATATGCGGTAACGCTAGAAAAATTCTAAAAAAATCATCTGAAAATGGATACTCTTTAAAAATATAGAAAAGTTATATTCATACATTAATCGAAAAATAGTCCGCTGCAGTCTGTGAATGCTCTTCGGTGCGCACAGCAAATCTATAATTCGTATTCGTACAGTGGAAATGCAATGATACTGGAAAATGAACAAAAAAAAATAGTCTCCTTACGATTTACAAGTGAGTTCATGGACCATTATCGTGAGTATCGGCAACAAAGAACAAAGTACAAGAGATGTAAAGTAGATGGAGAATGAAAGAGAACGAATAGATAAAAGACAGTATATGCACATTTGAGAAAATCTCTTTCTGCTTTCTCTCTCTCTCTCCCTCTCTGTGTTTGGCAAACGAGCAAAAGACAGTTACATAGGAAGAAAATGTGTTTGGGAGCAAAAGTCTCATGGGCAACTGGCAAAAGAGGGAGAGCTGGCCGAAGAGGCCTGGTGCTCTACGATCGATATCGATCCCGACGAACCTTCTACGGTCTACATAATGTTTAAGAGACCAGAAGATCGTCCCACAAGCACACACACGCACACACACTACGTATAAAGCACACTGCATAGGCGATGAAAGACCCAGGGCGAGTATCGTCATCTTTCTTGCGCGATATACTTTAAATCGATTCTCTCTCTCTCTCTCTCTCTCTCTCTCTCTCTCTCTCTCTCTCTCTCTCTCTCTCTCTCTCTCTCTCTCTCTCTCTCTCTCGATGTCTTTGTAGCATAAAATACTGCAGGAGAGAGAGAGAGAGAGAGAGATCCACATGAGCATTCTCCACGTGCATCCCTTGCCAAATGTGGACTGTCTTCACGGTCGCATTAGAATCGACAAAGACGATTATGCACAGCACTCGCATAGTGTACTAAAGCATAGTGTATCCTATATGTGCATGAGGGATTCTCCATCGATCTAGCCACATTTGTTTCATCGACGTCGCGAATATTTTTTTTTTTTTAGACTGCCATTTTGTAGTCGAAAAGTCCCTGTCAGAATTACGTTTTAAATCCAAACATTTGTAAATTGTTCAATTTTTGTTCAACCTCTTCAAGATCGCAATATTGTCGCTTCAGGCTCATCTTGAATTATAAGCGTCGAAATTTTGCAGGATCACAACCCCCGCACATTGAACTACGTTAAAATAAAGTTTGATTCTTTTTTTTTTACCGCTCTGTCATGGAAAATGACTTTTTTTTTTACCTAAAATGAATTTTTCCAGAAGCGAAGCTATGTAGGTCTAATTCTAAAATGTCGCTCATGCGAATTTTCTATTTTCACGTTGATTATTAAATATTACCAAGACTCTTTGTTTTTTAACGACGTTGAATTTTTTTTTTTTTTTTTTTTTTTTTTTTTTTTTTTTCATTTTCGGCGACCGTTTACGAGGCCCTAAAGATGCTCATAGATTGCTCGAAATTCTGACGTATCAGGGCAATTCAAAAGATCAGGAATAGAAAAAATCATTAAATAATATGCGATAGCAGCGAACGAAGAAAAACAATCTTCGAAACAAAATATCTCGAAGGATATATTTGGATATCCTTGGATATTTGAGGAAAGAAAAGCAAATCCATAGAGAGAGAGAGAGAGAGAGAGAGAGAGAGAGAGAGAGAGAGAGAGAATGAGGATCGATTGTTGATCGTTTAGGCCTCGAAGAACCCATGCAGATGTGAATACAAAGCTAAAAGGATACGGCTCTGTTACAGTAGCTTTTTTTTCTATCGGATCGTATTCACGATCGTGCAATTCTACAACGTGGCCCCGGGTGCTTGTAGTATATGCACCGGGAATTAAATTAATAACGAAGCAAGGCGATGAATAATAAGTGCAGTGAAAAGCGCGTGCTCCATGGCATGATTGTAACTTCCGGTTGGGGATGAAAAGACCCTCGCGCAAAGACTTTACGTCATTATTGTGTGGCGCAGAAAAGAATGATTAAAGAGACACGAAAGGACTCTCGGAATTCTCCCATATTTGTATAAACATGCGCATATGTCGATCGGTGACGAACAAAATGAGACCTAAACTTTACGATTTAGAGCTCAAAGCTATTATGTGATTGAGCCTTTTTGCGCTTTTAGTTGAGTCTTCATATACATATATAGCAACATAGAACTCGCTGCCTACGATATAACTAACAGGGTGGTCCAGCATCTGAAAAAGGAAACTGCATTCATGTACATACATGCATTTTATTACGAGAACATCACCGGTGGACGTTAAGGGAGAAGAAGAAGAAGAAGAAGAAGAAGAGAAAAAATCAAAAGATTTTTGCTTTGGAACGAGAGACGCGAGATTCTCTCACACCGCTCCTTCTCTTTTCTTCATTTCTCTCCCTTCCTTTTTTCCTTCTCATTCTCTGCATTACGCGTTTCATGATCTTGTATAGTCCAGTCATTCGAGCCAAAGTAGGTTCATATAATGCAATCTTCTCAGGTTCAGGAAAAGGTTCAGGAAATCACGTTTTATCAAATATCTCGTGAAGCGTGCATCGTACGATAAAAATAGTAATACCTTTTTTGTAGACAATAAAATTCTCTAGAACTTTTATTGGAAACTTTTTCCTGTATAGTGCAAGGTTTTTTTATTTATAGCGCGCCAAAGTTTTCCAAACATCACCGTTTTTACCGTTACATCAACCGTTATAACTATGCATTTAGAAATAACCATGTTTGGAAAAGTTTGCCACGCTATAAATCAAAAACCATACTCTATACAGGAAAAAATTTTCAAATAAATTTTGTAGAGAATTTTATTATCTACAAAAAAGGTATTTACTATTTTTGTCGTACGATGCACGATTCACGAGATATTTCATAAAACGTGTTCTCCAAGATGGCGGCTGAAGCTCGACCCCCCACGTCCCGCTGACTTGAGTTTACACTCAGGGGACACCCCCTGAACCTTTTCCAAAAGCAAAATCAATTATGTAGAAGATTACAGAAAAAATGGCTAGAATGACCGGACTATTGGCAGTATTTTGCAACTTGAAGAATATCGCGAAATGGCGAGGAGAGGGACAAAATCCGTGGGAGGCATGAGAGCGGTCTCACTGAGGCGTGGGCGTCTGTCTCTCTCTCTCTCTCTCTCTCTCTCTCTCTCTCTCTCTCTCTCTCTCTCTCTCTCTCTCTCTCTCTTGGCACACACTGCGTTTTTGTCGGATGTGCGTGTGCCCCTCTTTGCAATGTCCATTTGTCCTCGTACTTTCCTTCTGTTTGACAATGCACATCCAGAGAGAGAGAGAGAGAGAGGATTGAGACAAAAACCTGCATACGAACGAACAATTTTCAGTCCGATGGATTTTTTTTTAATTGCTCGTGATGCGTTGAATTACATCGGTGAGCTTATTGCGATTTTGATCTAAAAATGTATATATCTCGCGCTCCATGTCAACTCAGCCACCCCGTTTTTTTTGTCTCGAAAAAATTATTCAGTATGGGCATTTCGAAGGATAATATATCCATGACATTTGAACAAAATTTCATTCCGCCCACTATTGATGGTTCTCAAGATAATGATTAATGAATTCTCAATTTTGTAAAAATCATATCTTTGTAACTGCTGATCGGATTTGAACGATTAAAAAAAGAATATTTTTTATTTTTGTTGCCCTTTGCAAAAAAAATATATATATCCCGTGCTCATTAGACAGTTTTCAGGGTAATTTTTCATTTTTTTTTTTTTTTTTCCTACGAAAGGGCCACCCCGAATTCCACTCACTATTTTTTTTCCTGATAAAGTGGGGCAATACGCGACTCCACAGGATTTTTTTAAGACGGAAGAGGGCATCAGTGAAGAGAGAAAAATTGTTTGATGAGCTTTTATCCGATGACGGCGTATTTTTTTTTTTTTTTTTTTTAAGGGCAAAAAAAAATAGAAAATATTCCTCTTTAAACGTTCAAAACCGATCAGCAGTTACAAGATTATGATTTTTACAAAATTGAGAATTCATTAAACATCGTCTCGAAAACCAACAATAGCGGGGGATGAAATTTTGATGAAATGTCATGGATATATTGTCCTTCGAAATGCCCATATACTGGATAATTTTTTCGAGACCAAAAAAAAGAAAACGGTGTGGCTGAGTTGACATGGAGCGCGACTCTCGAAAAAATTAGGGAAATTTAGTGAAATTACGGATATATATTTTTCTTGGTATGTATCGGCATTGATTATTTATAAATTGTAGCTGTATGCGCACGGGATGTTATTATTTCGTGGATAAAGTATATATGAGGAAGTGAAAATAAAAAATGCGGATGCCACACGAAAGTGGCTGATGAATATGCATGCGCTTATGTTTCAGGAAAAATTTCTCTCTCTCTCTCTCTATCTCTCTCTCTCTCTCTCTCTCTCTCAATCTCTTTCCTTCTAAATCTTTCTTGTTTTTTAAATTCTGTTTGTAATATACCCGACACTGCTTCTCTCGTGTCCTACGAAACTTTTTTCACGCGCACACATCTCTCGCTTCGGCAGGTTCGACATTCTTTTTCTTTTTTTTTTTTTCTTACATCAAGAGAGGTACGTTTATTACGGACACGAGCCCGAGGAGGGACCGAAACGTACGATGAATAAAGAATGAGGTAATCGTGGCAAAACTCGTTCCGGTTACGTTACTTCGCGTACTTCCTTTCGAATTCTCCACTATATATACACAGCCCAAGGGGAAACTTCATGCAAAATTTTAACTCGGGTTTTTTGTTTTCTCTCAAGGCATGGTATAAATTCATATTTTTTTTTTTTGTTTATTACCCTCAGTGCCCTGGATCCTTCCTCTTTTTGGCAGTCCCTAACATATTCCATGTTCCAGTTTTTCTATTCCACGAGTCCCCGCCGGAGTGTTGTCCGCAGCCACTCTTTATTCCTTATAATCCCCTTCTGTATCACATTCGCACGAGGGCACAGGGAAACTGCGGAAAACCTGGGCCGATACAGTCGGCTCTTTCGGCAGAGTTCGTGTTCCCCACAGAGAACCCGGACTGTTCCGAAAGATGGCCTCCCGCTCAGTGATTCGATGCGCCAGCTAAGGCTAAGCGGTCACCGCTCCAAGTATTGGCCTCGACCAACGCTGCTCAACTCGGTGATCGCCAGTATAAATTTATAATTTTTTGGGCATTTTTCACTGCTGCGTAACTTTTCCTTTTTTTTAACACATTTTCTTACTATTGCGCGATCTTCGATGTCGTTTTTTCGTACGTTTTTCCCGATCTATTATCTCGTAAGTTATTTCGCCCCTGATGATCAATTAGGCTTCGACTTCAATATGCCATTACATCGTCATGGCAATGTAATGCACCCCTGTATTATCTGTGTAATGGAGTATACACACTTCTCATTGACTCAAGAGAGCCAGCAAAAGTCTTTCTACTCCCCCTAATCGCACGATTCCTACAAATATTTATCTTCGAAAAAGCCCTAATACATC
>OY751316.1:26137158-26197751 GCA_963564615.1 Rhorus exstirpatorius | reverse complement strand
AATAAACTCGAGAGGGTGAAAGCAAACTCTCGCAGTCGTCCCTCTTGATCTCTTCATGGCTATTTGTCTGTTTCCTTTGTTAAAAAGTTTTTTTTACAATTAAAAAACACCCGACTGAAAAAAGTAGAGAAATTATTTAAATATATTTTAGACTAAAAAAGGAATGAAATATTTTAGGAAATCTAGAAGGTAATAAATAGCTCTTGTCAATAACAAACAATTTTATATTCTCATTATTATTTATTATTGACAAGAGCTATTTATTATCTTCTAGATTTCCTAAAATATTTCATTCCTTTTTTAGTCTAAAATTTATTTTAAAAATTTCTTAAACATTTCTCAATCGAGAGTTTCAAGAGAGTTAGCGAAGCCTGTGGAAAGGCAAGGAGAGAGAGAGAGAGAGAGAGAGAGAGTGGTGACTGGGTGTGTGAATCAATCGTGCCAAATTTTTGGTCACATCATTCATACCGCCAAGATGCCACAAAAAGCTAAGGCAACCCGCATTACCCCAATAATAATGGGATTGTCACTGAGCCATCGATGGGGAAAAGAACAGCAAATGTTTTATATATACACGAATACTTTAAAATTTTTCTCATTATTATAAACATTAAATTTATTTAATTTTTTTTATATGATTAAACCATACAATTGATTCATATCTTCGACAAACTTTATATCCATTATATATTTTAAACAAATCCAACAGTTTATCACAGTTACATATATAAATATCGCCAAGATTTTCAAGGGAATTTAGTGTTCCATATTACCCCGGTCATAGAAGAATCCTCACCGCGTCATGGCTGGGGCGGAAAGAATAGTAGGCAGCAGTGTCAGTTATCAGCGGGACCTTATTTGGTACAAAAGTGCATAGCGTGCTTCATCGTACCTCGTTAATTTTTTTTTTTTAACTTTACTATATTTCAATTTTTTTTTAATTCCATAAGCACGTTTATTGAATTATTACCAAAACGCTTTGATCATTCAATGTATTTGGATAATTTATATACCTTCAGGTCCTGTCTGTAATTTACTCCTTTTACACGTTTTCATGATTATTCCATATTGTAAACAATTTACAACTTTTGTTTTTTCAAAACTATAGCAGATCTTTCACTAATATTACTCGTTACAAGATTAACATATCTGAATTTTGTGTCCATCTTTTATATCGCCAAGATTTTGAAGTTAGTTACCCCAGTCATAGAAGAATCCACACTACGCCATCGCATCGCTGGGACATGAAGAACCGTAGGCAGTAGTGTCAGTTGTCGCTGGGACTGCATGGTCTGTTTCATCGTATCCACTTCATTTTCTTTTAGCTTTTATTATTAAATTTTTTTTTAATACATAAGCACGTTTATTCAGTTATTACCAAGATGCTTTGATCATTCAATGTATTTGGACATTTTCTGAATGAAAATGTGGAATATTGTCCGCGTCCGGTTCGCATATTTAAGTGTTAACGTGTATGGTAATGTGTAGAGTAGTACGATAGGATAGATAGGATATATAGTTAATTAGGTATACATAATTAACTACATATAACTAGAGTGGACTGGACCTACTGGGAAAACCATTTTAAAAAATGCACACACACTCGCTTTATCTACCTCGTGGTAGTGTGGAAACGAACAATTCATAATATTCATTAACTATATTAGCCTTTTTTTTTTTTTTTTTACATAACTTACAGATTTTATATTTTCTACATATTCGACACGTACTTACTTTCCCAGATCTTTTCCATTATCTAGCCATTTTACCACGCACGAAGATTAATGAGCTAGAAATAAAATGAGATTGGACAAGAAACTTTGCCAATCGTGTATTACCACACTCGCCGGAGAGGGCTGCTTTTTTTTTTCTTTTTCAACGTTTATTATTTAGAGAAAATGCTACACTGCTTTTCTTTGGAATAATGTAAGAAAGTGCACAAGTTATGGACAGCATACGGTGACGATTCAATTACTAAATTACAATTGTACAGTTATGTAAAAAAAAATTTACATAGATTTTTTTTTTTTTTTTTTTCATTTTTATACCTTTTTCTATTCGTCTTATCTTTCTCTGGATTCCCCTCTTTCTCTCTCTCTCTCTCTCTCTCTCTCTCTCTTCTCTCCTTTACAATTCGCAATACTAGGCTTGAATTTTTCAACTTTTTCGAAAAGTGCTAAATGAGCAAGAAAACTTAACGAAACTAGTCGACTATCTACGACGACAGCGCGGGCAAATATTCCATCTTCATTTTTCCAATTTTCGTTTGTTCGTTCTTTTTTTCTGTTCTTTTCTTTTAATTCTTTCATCAACTCGTTTTTTTTAATCGAATTGATTGACTTTATTCACTCTCAGCATACCTAATAGTTGTGATCGTTGGCTCGCTGAATTCTCAATATTTTTCAAGCAATAAGAAAAAAAAAAAAAAGAAAAACAAAAGGAGAGCAAAAACTTTTTTGAGCCCAATGAAAGCTCAACGAGCAACAAATTATTCCAGACACTTTGCTGAGCATCGTTTATATTTCTCAATTTCTGACGATAACAATAGCGTACATTTTTTTTGTTTGTTGGTTTGTTTGAAGAAAAAAAAAAGTGTATCTTGTGATGTCACCTTGTAACGCGCACGTGCTCGTGTCACGAGTGAGAAAAAAAAACGGCAGATGGGAACACCCAGACGAGAAAAAGCGAATGAGATTGAACGTGAGAAAAATATTAACTGCAAAGTCATGCATCAAATTTTTTGCGGATTTATAAGAAATCTTTTTTTTTTTTTTGTTTTGTTTTTAATTAATTTTTACCATTCGCCCCGTGACGGATCATTGCCGTGTTATCATCATTGTCGCGGATATCTCGTCGATTAGAGTACGTTGTACAAAAAAAAAAAAAACAAAAAAAAAAAATGAGACTCGCCCGCACCGAACAATTGTCTAGGAAAATTTTCTAGCGCGAACGAGAGATCCAGCCGAGGGATAAAAAGACGCTGCTCCCTTCTCTGTCTAATTCGATCTTACTCGCTGAAATCTCGAGATCTATCTCTATAGTACCAAATACATAATAATGAAAAGCGTTTATATATGTACATGGCAGCCTCGGATCGTATCGTCGTGATATTGCCGATTAAACGCACAAAATAAAAAAAAAAATAAAAAGTAGCTACATAAGCCGAACGAGCGGACAGCGGAGAAAATGTCCTCGTTACAGTACACGAATCCCGGGCACAATTCTTCAAATTTTCAACCGCATCTTTCAACATTCCCCCCCCCCCCGTTCAATTAAAAAAAAGAAAGAAAGGAACAAACGAACTTTATTATGCCGCGATGCCCGTGCACAAAACGGTCGCGAAATTTACCGCGTGACCGCCGATCGATGAATTCTCAAGGGGAAGAAAAAATCATCAATAATGTCGTGGCCGAACAGTCGTTTCCAAAAAGTTGCGAATTTTTTCAATTGAGCAGTAAAAAATTGTCACACGACAAAAAAAAATGGGCTTGGTCTTTCTTTTTTTTTTTTTTTTTTTTTTTTTTTTCCTTTCGAGTATCGGAATAAAATGTTTCGTTAAAAATGAAAAAAAAAAAAAAAATCCACAAGTTTGGGGTGTCTCGAATGAAAATAATTATTTATTTATTCGTTTTTTTTTTCCATGTTCACTGTACATTTATCAGATCGAACAGAGGAGAGACAACTTAGCTTGTGAAAAGTTGTAAGAACTATTTCGTTTTTTTTTTTTTTTACATTTACAACTTTTTGGACGTGACTGTATCGTCAGTAAATGTTTAAATCTGTGCGACAGTGACCTTTGACACGTAAAATCATATTAATTCTTGCGAAATTTTTGTCTCTCGTTTACGATCGCTCTTTCTATCTCTCTCTCTCTCTCTCTCTCTCCGTCACACACACACACACACACACACACACACACACACACACAATAATCATTCTCTCTTTCGCTCGTTTTACGCTAGGATACCATGAGGCTACATTTATAAACATAAATTATTATTAAAGTTTTTCTAATGTACACTGCTTTCCCACAGTCTTTCCAAAGTTTTTTTTTTTTTCTTTTTTCGTTCTGTCCTTCTTTTCTCTTCATTACTTTTTGTTTTCTTTGCCACTTGTTTATCGATACCGCTCGAGGAGAAAAATATTTGACTATTAAGTAGGTACGTACACCTCCTTGTCCGTTTTTTTGTTTTTTTTTTTTTTTTTTTCATTACGAAAGTGTCTGGAGTAGACTTATATCGCCAGCATCCTCATTGTCTTCCTCTTCCTCCTGCAGAGTAGAAAATTTTTTTTTGTTTTTTTTTGTTTTTTTAATATATCAGACTATTGCGAAACGATTGAATTTTCTTTTTTTTTTTTTTTTTTTGTTTGTTTCGTTTGTTTTGCACGACTTACATCATCGAAGCCGAAGCACGTTTCCATCTCTTTGCGGAGTGTCGGATCGGCTCGCGCTGACTGAGGCGAAGATTTCAAGGGCTCTCTCGGGCTCGATTCCGACTTTAAATCTTCCAACGCGACATTCTGGTCATCTTCCTCCTCCTCTTCCTCCTCCTCCTCCTCCTCCTCTCCGCCCTCCTCGACCTCTTCCTCTTCCTCCTCGTCCTCCTCCTCGCCGTTCTCCACAGCCGTCACAACGAGTCCGGTCTCCTGACCAAGCGGATCTTGCATCATCAGATCACCGTCCTGATTCGCCACAACGGCCATCTGCAAGAATATTCAATAATCAAGAGCAATCTATGCATACCTTGCGCTAGCAAAGCTCCGTGCTGAATAATACGGGAAGAGAGTGTTTTTTTTTTTTAATTTTTTTTCTTTTATTTCTCTAAAACGAATGTTTCAAGTATTTGATTTATTTTATATTCAAATATATCGCGTGTACAGTGGGAATGAGATCGTAAAATGCCATTATACGACTTTTTCCCCGTTGCTTAAATCGGAAGGCCGTATAATTTTGTGGGTATTCACGCGAATCGGGTAAAAATATGTTCGAAAACGTTAAAATTGAAATTTAGCCAATTAAAATCAGAACGTCGTAAGTCCCGGCGTATACGACCTTTCGGACCTAACCGAAGGAGTAATAATAACGTAAAGTAATTTCAGAAGGTCGTAAGCGACGTTGCACGACTTTCTGGCATTGATAGAAGTGAAAACGTCGAAACGTTTGGAAAAACCTCCAAAATGAGTCATCGGCAGGATACGGACCTTACGTTTCTAATTTGAGATAGGAAAAAATCACAATAACTAATTTCATAAGGTCGCATGCGCCGCATAAACGTTTTTTTACGATTGTTACTGTTTCAGTTTGAATGTTTTCAGCAGCACACGCGATATTTCCCAAAATAATGGATTCAAAAAAATCTTTTATACGAATCATATAATGGTTCCTTTTTTTTTTCTCAGGAATCACCAAATAGGTACATAATTTAAACCATAAAGAACCATAAAGAATAAACATATGAACGATTTTTAACAGGGAAAACGAGAATTAAAAAAAAAAAAACTTAAAACCAGAAGGTCGTATGCACCAAAAAATCTTTTAAAAAAAATAAAACTTAAAGCCAGAAGGTCGTAAGCGCCCGAAAATCTTTAAAAAAAAAGAAAACTTAAAACCAGAAAGTCGTAAGCGCCCGAAAATCTTTAAAAAAAAAAAAGAAAACTTCAAACCAGAAGGTCGCGTACGCCATAATTTCTAAAATAAAAAGGAAAAACCTAAAACGAGAAGGTTACGTCCTTTGAGTATTGATCATTCTTTGATAACAATCTAAAACCAGAAAGTCATATCCGCTAACCTTCTGTTTTTAGGTTTTTCAAATTCCTAATTTTCGAATTATTCGTGCGTTTTAATAATTTTTACAACAAATGACGGAAAAAAAAATACGACCTTGCGGCATTAAAATCGTTTTTTTTTTTCGGCACTTACGACCTTGTTCCATTACACACGCGATGCGTTATCTTTTTTTTCTCTCTGCATTGGAATCTGAAACGATGCTACCTTTTTTTTCGTTTTTTTTTTTTTTTTTTCGGCAAATTGAACAGGAGTTCATTATTATTGTCGAAGAAAGTTTATGTATTACAAAACTGCGTATGATAAAAAAAAAAAAAACCTTTAATAACGAATCGATAATTTTTTTTGCTGTTTTCGCTGTTGTTGTTGTTAATAATTACCTGCTCCGTTCCTTGATTGTCGGCGAGCTGTATCACTTCCAAAACGACGTACTGCTGTCCGTCGCTACCTTCGACCGCCATCATATCGTCCTCGTCTTCCTCCTCCTCGTCGTCGTAACCTTTAATTTTATAAGCTAAATCACCTGCTCGTCGTACGCAATAAAAACACGGGCGGAGATTAGTCAATGATCTTTCGTCATATCGTAAGCAACCTTGTGAGCAACAAACAATGCCCCCCAAAAACACGAATATAATCGACACATATGAGATCGTTTTGACGCGGATAAAGTAAGCCTTTTTTTTACCCAACCATAAAAGTCAAACGAGCGTTTGAATTTTCAAAATTTTTCGTTTCAGCAAAGTTTTATGCATGAAGTTGGGGGTTTTTTTCGTTTTTTTCGTTTTTTTTTTTTTTTTTCAAACTTACCGGTCATCACCTCGACTCTCTGACCGTCAATAATTTGTATCTTCTTTTGTCGGCCCATCTTCAGGGCCTGCTGTTTCTCCTGCAGCGACGATTCCGGATCGTGCACCGCCATGTGACGTATCAAATTGCCCTTGTGCCTGAAGGCTCTGTCGCACTCGGGGCACTGATGAGTTTTCTCCTGGGGCGGTGGCGGCACGTAAGTCGGATTGTGATAGAGATTGCAGTGACGCTTCAGCAATTGCTTCTGCCTGAAAGACTGATAACAGTGATCGCACTGATATGGCTTTTGATCCGTATGTATGAGCATATGGCTCTCGAGATGACGCGCCGATATCGATGCGTACGGGCAGAGATCGCATTTGTAACATTTTTCACCCTCGTGCGTCTTGCTGTGTAGCTTGTAACTGTACCTGGAGATTCGTCAGAGAATAATAAAGAAAGAAAAATTAATGAGAAAATCAATTTAGGCTCATTGTGGACGAGTTTGGAGAGATCTTTTTTTTTTTTTTATCGGAATGAAATTATGAATAATTATTATGAAATTGGACGGCTCGAAGGCTTTTTCATTTTTAACTTGTTGAGAAAAAATAAAATTGTACGACAAAAGTCAATTTTTTGGAAATGCTTCGATGATCATGACGACAAATATTCAAATTTGTGTACAGGTAGAAAGAGGATGCAATTCTTTGACACAAAAGGAATATT
This sequence comes from Rhorus exstirpatorius, assembly GCA_963564615.1. Classification (NCBI taxonomy): domain Eukaryota; kingdom Metazoa; phylum Arthropoda; class Insecta; order Hymenoptera; family Ichneumonidae; genus Rhorus; species Rhorus exstirpatorius. The sequence continues at coordinate 26,190,454 of OY751316.1, read as the reverse complement.
TGAAAAAAAAAAAAAAAAAAAAAAAAAAAATGGCTTTACAATTATTTATCCATAGATATATTTTTTCCCTCCCCGTTGTTTTTTTTTTTTTTTTTTTTTGCCGACTTTTGATAGCACGAACCTCGGATCTCGATAACTTATTAAATAATGAAATAATTGGTTCTTCATATTAACGTCGATCGGGTTAGTATTGAAATTTTCGAAAATCTCATGTTTTTTTTAAATCAATATCTTCCGTTATTTTGCGTTTTCATACCTGTCTGGGAATGTCTTGCCGCACCGCTTGCACTTGAGCGGTTTGTCGGATGTATGAAGCTTCTGTACGTGAATCCTGAGATCGGTTTTTCTGCCGCACGTCGTTGGACAGAGCTCGCACTGAAAGACCGGCTTGTCCCCGACTGCGATTGAATCCAAGGAAAGACCTTTCAAATTCGCGATTCAAATTTCACAATTCTACGTATTCTCATCTTCCATTTTACTCACCATTGTGCACGAGTTTGTGAGCTTTGAGACTGTTCGATTGGGTGAAACGGGCGTTGCAGATATCGCACTCGTATGGTTTTTCACCGGTATGAATGCGCAGATGACGCTTGAGCTTGAAGGTGTCCGGACTGGCGTACGTACAATGAGGGCACTGAAAAAAAAAAAAAATTGATAAATTAAAAAATTAGACCCTCGGGGTAGGAACGCAGCGATATTATTTTCAAAAAATTTTCCAGCTAATTGCAATTTTTATTTCAATATTTGTGCTCAATGAAAATTGACAAAGTCATGAATTTTGGATGTGTTTACGCGGGGGATACTCTTTGTTGAGAATGAAATTTTTTTTTTTTTTTTTTTTTTTTTTTTTTTGGTATCGATCGACCAGTTTCACAAATTTCATTTTAATTTTTCAACTTTATGAGAAAAATTGGGTCTGTTAAAAAAAAAAAAAACAACGAATGCAGTCGACTAAAGAAAAATCAATAAATAATTTTTTTTTTCTACAGTTTATTAATGTTTTTTTTTCTTCTTTTTTTACTATTATCATTTTTTAAACTCGATATTCTTAATATTTTCAATATAATTGATTTTTACATAATTTTGACTAAAGAGAGATCTCAAGATTATTTATTTGTTTTTTTTTTTTTTTTAAATTGAGACTAAATTATTCAGACGCATAACAAACGGGACAAATGGTTTGTCCAATTTTTCAACAATCAAGATGATGTGAAACACCGACGGTCGCTAAGAAAACCTGGAATCCATTTTTCTTCCGAGCTGCCTCGAGATGTCGGGGAAAAATTGAAATTTTAGCAAACTCGATTAAATGAATCCATCCGATCCATTCGTAAATTTTGTTATTCCGTCCAAAGTCTCAACGCACCTTTGGAGAAAAAGAAGAAAAAAAAAAAAAAAAACAACGAAAAGAGATCTGCAAAATTTTTTAAGGGACTGGCGGGGTGAGGGGGGTATGTTTAGGTTGAGATTTCACATCGCTTGAAGAATTAAAGAATTGAGACTATTATGTACGAAAAAAAAAAAATTGTGTGTATATTCAAATATCGGTGATTACTTGACTCAACGTTCTCAGTATTTTGAAATAGAGTCGAGTTTGGTAAATTTTATTTTATTTTACCATCACTTTCATTTGTTTTGCATTATTAAAAAAATCATCTTATACATTTTTTTGTGACTAAAGCATCCTTGGAGAAGATCGGAGTATCACCCATTATTATTATTATTTTTTTTTTTTCAAATATATTATCAATGTCGAGAAACAATTTTTGCCAAAATCTTCACCGAACGCCTGATAACAATTTTTTTTTTTTCTCATAATCCTATACGTCAATCGGGTTTTTTTTTTCGTACGTGTTTCGAGCCTCGATCTTTTTTCAATATTTTTTTTTTTATCCAAAATTCATGACCAATGAAACAAGAATTTGCAGACAGTCGAAGAACTTTTTTTCTTCTTTTATTCAGATTCAAAATTATCTATGAATTCGCCGATCGATGATTCACCGTTCTCTGATAAATTCAATGCAGTCCTTGGACAATCACCACAACCCCCATCGCCCTTAATCCCTTACCTGTGGCGCGAAATATAACTTTTTGTGCCACAAACTTGATGGAAATTGTTTTTTTCCACACCGAAATTTTATTACTCATGTTTTTGGGGTCGCCGAATCCAAATCTTATGTCAGATTTTGAAAATACAAAATGGCAGATCCGATATGGCGGACCGAAAATGCAAAAATTTATTTGATCCAAGCGGGCGTTGGTACTCGGCGGGGTTTTCGGGGTCGCCGAATCGAAATCTGGCACTGAATTTTGAAAATACAAAATGGCGGATCCAATATGACGGACCAAAAGGGCAAAATTTTATTTTATTGAAATGAAACCAAAACCTGATCCCGAAAACCCCCGAGTGCAAGATTCCCTCCAAATAGAATAACATTTTGCATTTTGGTCCGCCGTATTATTAGATCTATCATTTTGAATTTTCAAAATTTTGCTCACAAGATCCGGTATATCGGTTTTTTATTTTTATTTTGAAAATCTAAGATCAGATTCGCATCCAGTGACCCCGAAAACTCCTCAGTATGAGGTTTCGTGCAAATTGAATAAATATTGCTTTTTCGGAGTATCATATTGGATCCGCCATTATGTATTTTCAAAATCTGACCTCATATTTGGATTCAACGACCCCAAAAACCATGGGAAACCAAATTTTTTTTCGAATCGCGATATTAGCAACCAGTTTTCATCTGTGATTTTTCGTCATGACGCATGCATGTCGCGCTCCATGTCAACTCGGCCACCCCGTTTTTTTTTTTTTGTCTCGAAAAAATTATTCAGTATAGGCCTTTCACCAAATTTCACCAAAATTTCATCCTCTCACTATTGTTGGTTCTCGAGATAATAATTAATGAATTCTCAATTTTGTAAAAATCATAACTTGATAACTGCTGATCGGATTTAAACGATTAAAAAAAAAAAGAGTACTTTTTTGGTCTTTTTCGAAAAAAAAAACATATGCCGTCATCGAATAAAAGCTCATTAGACAGTTTTCGAGATAATTTTGCAATTTCTTTCATCTACGAAAGGGCCACCCGAAATTCCATTCACAATTTGTTTTCCCGATAGAGTGGGTCAATACGCAACTCCACAGGATTTTTTTCAAGATGAAAGAGTGCATCGGCGAAGAGGGAAAAATTTTGTCAATATACCCCGAAAACTGTCCAATGAGCTTTTATCCGATGACGGCATATTTTTTTTGTTTTTTTTTTTTTTTTTTTCCAAAAAGGGCGAAAAAAAAATGTCCTTTCCTTAAACGTTTAAATTCGATCAGCACTTATCAAATTATGATTTTTACAAAATTGAAAATTCATTGATCATTATCTCGAAAAACCAACAATAATAGCGGGGTGGATGAAATTTTCGGTGAAATGTTCATGGATATATTGGTCCTTCGAAATGCCCATACCGAATAATAATTTTTTCGAGACGAAAAAAAACAAAAAAAAGAACAAAAAACAAAAAACGGGATGGCCGAGTTGACATGGATCGCGACGCAGGCAAGGGGGTCAATGAATTTTTCTACGAAATCTGAGATTGCGGTGAACTTACCTGATAGGGACGTTCGCCCGTGTGGCATCTTATGTGCCGCTTCAACTTGGAAAGTTCGACCGATGCGTAATCGCACTCGTGACATTTGTGTGGTTTTTCATGAGTATGCCGGTAGCGCACGTGCCTAACGAGCTCGCCCGACGTCGTGAAAGCGCTTTCGCAAAATTTACAATGATGCGGCTTCGTTCCCGTATGAGTATTAACGTGATTCTGCAACGATGCGAGAGTCTTGAAGCCTCTCTCGCATACGCTGCACTTGTGAGGTCTCTCCTCCGAGTGTGATTTCATATGGCGGGAAAGAAGATACCTCTTGGGACTCGTGTAATTGCAATAATTGCACATGTGCGCCTGGGTAACGGTTTGCGATTTTTTTGGCAAAAATTTTATTATCTTCGATTTATCGTCCTCGGCCTCGTACTCGGTCGCATTGTCCTCGTTATCCTCGAAATCATAGACCGTAAGATCCTGATCGCCCTCGCCTTCTTCGCCGTCACCGCCGTCGCCCTCGCGACCATCCTTACCGTCCGGCTGTTGCACGATGAGAACGTAACTGACCTCACCCGGATTCGTGTCCGACGGGACTATCGTAACCGTCTGATAAGCATCACCCGAGTTCAGCACAACTCGATTATTTTCCGAGCTCTGACCCTGAATATACGAGGGGGAGGGGGGTAAAAAAAAAAAAATAAATAAAATAAAATAAATTCGTTGAGAAAAATTAATATTATTCAAGGCATCGGGGAGAATAATACGCAAGATCGGGATAAAGAATGATACGAACATCTTCGTCGCCGTCGACTGCTTCCAATTCTTCGATCTCGTGATATTGCTCCTCCGATGCTTCGCCCTCCTGGGCATCCGGATCGTCGATCTCCTGAATCTGTACCTGGGTCATTACGGGAGCGTCGTCGCCGCTCGCCTGATAGTAATACTGACCCGACTGATCGACAAAGTACGTTCCGCCTTCCTCGCCGCCCGACAAGCCTTCAACTTGCTGCACTGCGATCACAGAAAGTCAACGATCCTCGTATTATCCTCAAAACCATTCGAGCACTCGCTCATCCGTTCGATCGATCGAACAATGCATCCGAGCGATAATGAAAATCTTTCGATTATGTTTCAGACATATTTCATGCTCCCGCTCCTCGAAATTTGAGTTTTGATAGAAAAAAAAAAAAAAAAAAAATCCTCGCGAAGAGGGAGCTCCGCGTGGCTTAAGCGGAAGCCGCTGCGCTCATTGGACGTTTCTAATTATAACTGCCGATTAATGTTTATGACGAACTTTTTGGAAGGAAAAATTCAAGACCATTGTATTTCGAATTTTAAAAAAAAATTTCATTAGGTAAAATTTTGTTTATTCCTAATTTTTTATAAAAAATTCTCAACAATTTTAAGTTGAAAATTTTTTTTCCAACACCATCCTGTTCCAAATAAAAATTTAGATCGATTTTATTCATAACAGTAATTTTGCGATTAAAAATTATTTATAAATTGTCATATAAACAATTCGTATCTGGTGAAAATTTTTTCTTTTCGCGATAATTTTTTTTCTCGACTCGAATACGTACTCCGCGGTTCTTTATTCTCTTGCTGAAATAGGAAATCATTGAGTCTCAAGGGAGGATAGTATACGAGCAAATTTATTCACCTTTAACAATTTTTACGCTATGACTTTGTGCAAAAAAAAAAAAAAAAATGCAAAATGTCATTTATTTATTTATTTTACATGGTCTCAAATTTTTCCTTCCAAAAAGTTCGTCATAGACGTCGATCGGCTGTTATAATTAGAAAGGTGCGATGAGCTGCGGCTTCCGCTTAAGCCACAGAGCTCCCTCTTCGCAAGGGGATGTTTTTTTCCATAAAAACTCAAGATTCGAGGGGTGGGGAGCATGAAAAAAAAAAAAAAAGAATTTTTTTTTTGTTTTCGAAACACCCCAATGCGGACATCCCGGATGCATTGCCCCAAAGTACGACGATAAAAATATCGGTATACTAACGTTGTACATGCTGCAATTGTTCTCCCTGACCACCTTCGATCTCTTTGTTAAAGGTCTCCAGATAAGTCTGTATCTCTGTCACAGATTCCTGGCCCTCCTCTAGCTTTATAGTCGCTACGTTAGCGGACATGGTAAAACCATTAAATTACGGGCTCTCTTTCTCTCGCTCCGATATTATAAGCCTGCAAAATGAACAAACAAACGAGAAGCACCGAGTTACCATCTTCGCAGTCTTGAAACTCAAATTCGAGAAATCTTCGCACCTCTCTTCCAATTTTCAATGATCTGGCGGTAAAATTATATCATTCCGCGCCGCGCAAAAGCCAGAGAGTCTCTAGCCGCCGGGTCTCCGGACACGCCGGAAGGCCTTCCTCGCAATTAAAACCGAAAATCAATGAAAAATTGATAAAAATTCGAAATTTACAAAAATTCTCATTGAGAAAATATAAAAATGATTTAATTTTTTTTTTTTTTTTCAAAATTATTTTTCGGAAGCTTCGAGAGTACTGTACAAAGGCGACTAGAGCTTCTCCGGGCTACGAACCGGGCGCGAAATGTCTCGTAAAATTGGATATTTGCGATAAACGATAGAAAAAAAAAATACAAAGTGCGAATGACGCCATTGATGCGGGGGTGAGAAAAAAAACCAAAAAAAAACTGTCGGTTCGGGTCAGGATGTTTTTGGTGATGCGTGAGGCGTGTGAGGTGGGGGAGGGGGGGGGTGGGGATATCGAAGTCTCGAAGACGACGTATCTGTCGAAGGGACCTTTTGACAGAGTCGGGCGAGATTTAATCGCGGGCGAATTTTAGCTCAAATTCGGCCATAAGAGGAAGGGCGCATTCTATCGGCCGTAGTGGCCCTACAGGCTTTTAGATGGGGAAAAAAAAAAACACACGCAAACGGACCGGGTTGCTTTCGATTTCAGGACACAAGGGGGCATTAACGACAAAAATTTCACAAAATTATCACTGTCGGCGCTGTCATCAATATGGAGGACGCCTAAAAGAGATTTTTCGTTCACGTACGTCGCCGTTGGTCGTCGTCGTGGTCGTCGTCTTTCCCGTCCAAAGAGGCGCTTTATCGACGCGGACTCACCTCGAACTCCTCCACAGCTCTCTTATAATTTCACCATACGCACCCACACAATCGCGGTATTAACGCGTAAAATTTCGTTGTGAAATTCAAAGAAAAGCCAGAATAATTACTCGTAATACTTTACGTCAGTAATCCGTTCGCGAGGCAACTTTTTTTCTCTCTTTCCTACCAACGCGTCGCAATTTTTGTCGGTTAAACAACGCAGGCACACACACACACACACACACAACACGCGCGCGCACTTACCCATGCATACGCACACACATACACGAGGGGGAGAGCCACGAAATATAATAATCTCTCGCGCGCGCCTTACCTCGTTTATTCGTTCGAGATGGCGTTGTGTAAGAGGAGCAATATCTCTCTTCAAAATGGCGTCCCCTCTCTATCGAACCTTTCAGGCGCTGTTGCCTCCTGGCCAAAAGTTCAAATGCTTGCGCATCCAATGTTGCGCACACGCGTCCCTCAACGAATTTTCTCTTGCGTGTTTCACACCCACGATGGGGGTTTTTTTTTTATCGAGAAAATGTTTCAATTATTGAGAATTATGTATGTACGAAGTTTTCTTTCCCCCCACCCCTTGGTTATTCGAGTAATTGCTCCGATCCACGTTTTCAATGAATATTTTCTCTCCGTTTGGAAATTCATATGGTAACGTGAGAACACGCGCGCGCGCTTGGGATGGGGATTTTTTTTTGCTCGCGTAGTAAAGAAATTTGTATCGCTGCAACGCGCCCGCACCGATCACAGAGGACGCGCTGCGAGCTTGTTGGCGCGACGCTGCACGAAAAAGGCGGGAAAGCATCGGTGGAATCTTCCACGAAAATGGGGAATCCCGGCGTGTGGGAGATTTCATTCTTATTTTTCCTTTCTTTCGACAGAACAAAATATTTCGCTCAGTTGGGTTATAAAAACAAAAAAATTTGAAGAGTAAAAATAAAAATTACATTCATAATTGGAATAGAAACAAATTTTTGGGTAGGAAAAATTAGTCAATTATCGTTTTCGCTACAATTATTCAAAGTACATGCAAACAAAATTCATTCGTGCGATCGAAGGGTATTTGTAAAAAAAAAAAAAAAAATTATACGCACACCCTAACGAAGGAAGTAGGGCCATGAAATTTTATCATACAGAAAGCAACGTTTTTTTTTTATTATTTATTTTTATTAGTGCTCCATTGCCTCATCAACATGAAGTTTTCGCTTATTCGGGCATAGCGTAAAACAAAAATCAAAAATTACGCCCACATGTTATTATTGTTATTGGGTCTCTTATAGGCCAGAGGGCATATCAACGAATCATAAATGATCTGAATTATAAAATATATTATGTGTGCATGTTTTTTTTTTTTTTTTTTTTCCCCAATGATTCAAATAACAGGGACATATTTCAGTCTCGAGGTTTTGAAGTTTCCGAGTTATCATAAGTGTATAGTATCGAATGTAACATGCAAAGATCGGTGACTTAATTGTCGATCGATTGATATATATATATATATATATTTATGTATATTTTTTTCCTTTTCAGTTCCCTTCGACGCAAGGTGATAGCGTCTTTTTTTTCTCCCCCTCTTGCGCTAAACTCTTTATACTTTAAATTCTTCTTTATGAAAAATCATGCACGAGAATAGGCACTTTGTACATAATGAAGATGTTCATAATCCGCCAAAAACACGTTGCGGCACTTTCATCGACTTGGGTAACAGTAATAATGTATATATGTACACGCACATAGAGAGTATATCAGGAATACGTTTTAAAAAAGCTTAGAAAAATATTTTCAAGCTGGTTTGGTTTCACTCGGGCGATCTCTCGGTTTATCGGTTTTTTAAAAAACACGTTTACCATTCTTTTCTTTCTTTCTTTCTCTCTCTCTCTCTCTTTTTTTGTTGGCTAATCTCTTGCGCTATGCTACGGTCTTTTTGCATGAATTATCTCTCATTCGTGAAGGGTACATATAAAAGAAAGAAAAACGAAAAAACGAAAAATCGACGAAAATGTGAAATGAACTTTGCTCTCGTACGAATCGTCCCGCGAAAAACCAAAGGAATGATTGAGGAATTCAAGGAATTTATTTACATGGAGTAGGATGTAGAGAAAAAAAAATAAAATAAAAACGAACAAACGAAAGATTAACATGAAGCGATACTCTGCTCTCTCTCTCTCTCTCCCCCAAGCCATAGACTCGACTTTGCATATCGCATCTTTGAGAGAAAAAAAAAAAAAAAAAATCAATGTCCTACCATCTTCGCGAAGAGACTAGCATCCGCAAGTGGCCCTATGCTATCCTCGATGAATGTGACAACTTTGCTCGTCGGCGAGATCTCTTATGTCGGTTCGGAGAATGTAAACGATCGTTACGGCAGCGAGAATGGTCAGGATGATCGATGCTATTAGAAAATTTTTCATCGTCAAGAGATCCTTGTGAAGCTTACTGTGACAATCCTCCAGTTGACTCAATTTCGCGTAGAGCGTATCCAGGGTACGCTCGCTGCCGATCGCGGATGAGTTGAGAATCGATGTAGGTTCGGTCATTCCATCGCGACACCATATACGATGCTGCTCTGCGTTTTGTCCGCCCGTCTGAAAATTAACAATTTTTATATCTATTTTCCGTCTTATCGCTATTGAGTATTCTAATATTAATAATATTCATGAATATTATATTTATTAATATTCATTTATAACATAAATGATAATGTAAATTATATTTTGATCGCGGATAATGTTAAATGGGGGGAAAAAAATGAAAATGTGAGATTAGAAACGCGATTTCAGATATGCCAATTAAGGGGGTTGGTCACCTAACGCACAATGATAAGAAATCGTTGAAATTTTTTGAGGATACTCGCGAATAAGTATAACGACTCTGTGCAAAATTTCAAGTCATTCCTCTGCATAGTTTTCCTGTAATTAATTTTTGAAGTTTTACTCTTATATATTGGCGCGACCATAGCTAAATCGTACCTAGATCATGAAATACTTCATAACTATGTTACATATGATAAGAATTTAATGAAAGTCATTCCATCGCGACACCATATACTCTAAAACTAAAACTGCTCTGCGTTTTGTCCGCCCGTCTGAAAATTGGCAATTTTTATATCTATTTTATATTATATATATAATATAATATTTATATCTATTATGCCAATTAAGGGAGTTGGTCACCTAACGCATCATGATAAGAATTCGTTGAAATTTATTGAGGATACTCTCGCGAATAAGTATAACGACTCTGTGCAAAATTTCAAATCATTTCTCTGCATAGTTTTCCTGTAATTAATTTTTGAAGTTTTACTCTTATACATTGGCGCGACCATAGCTAAATCGTACCTAGATCATGAAATGCTTCACAACTACGTTAAAAATGATAAGAATTTAATGAAAATGAATCCAGATAATACAGCAAAGCTTTGGGAAGAAGTTCGCAAAGAGCGAAATGCTTCATGTACATAGTTACATCAAGAAATTCTAGAAATAAAACAGCTCTCGTATTGCAATGTTCGCTAGGGAACTTGTGACGCGGATCTCTCTCTCTCTCCTTAACATCCGCCCTCCTTAACGAAATTTATCTCTGAATACATTTTTTTTCTTTTTTTTTCAGAAAAGCTTCGCTCTTGAGCGAGAAAATATTCGTTTTTTTTTTTTAATTGTAAGAACTTTATTTGCATAAATAAGTAAAATTGGCCAAACCTCCCTGCAGTTTTGTCTAATTCGATAAATACCTTCCAAAATTCAGCCAATTCTTCCGCCGTCATTTGAGGATCTTTCATAGGAACGCACATGACCAGAAACTTGTTGTGCAACAATGTACGCAAATTGTAGCCAGTCTGAAGGGTCACGATAACGTTGATGGATTGACCAGGCGAAAGAGTTCCCGTACTTCGACGTACTCGAAATTTTTCCGGTGCCGTAGTTTTTATCTGTGACGATTGGAAAATAAAAAAAAAAAACATCGTAATTTTGTTGGAAAAATATTTACAGACAAGCGGAACTCTAATTTTTTTGAATTTTTTTTATTACTTTGTACGATAAATGCTTGTCCGACGTTAAATTCTTCAGTGTTACGGTACCAACAACTTCCGTACCAACTTTTACCATCGAGATAACATCGGGCGATATCGATAGTACTGAAATTAGGAACAAAAAAATTGTTTTCACATTTTCACGCTTCGACTATTTTTCTTTTTTTTTTCTCCATTACTCACGAGAATCCTCGTTGTTCTGATCACCGAATGAACTCGGAGAGTCTTCCGTCAATGGTGAGCCTTCGAAGTGCACTTTTTTGTTCTCGACTTGACCGTTGATCGGAGCACTCGCCGATCTTATCTCGGGCACGAAAGCAAAAGTATAATCGTTTGTACCGCCCCAGCATCTGAGCGCTTCGCTCGGATCCACGAATTCCTTGAGGTTCGTCTTATTGACGAATTTAATTTTTGGAATAGCCTTGGCGGGTAGCCACGATTTTATTATCTTGAATGCGGCATTCAGGACCCACGGCATCTCCAATATTATTATGTAATTCAAAAAGTTCGGATAATAATCCTTGAAGAGGCCTATAAGATATTTGGTAAGTTCCATATCCATGTTGGACAGGCCAGCATCGACCATATCGAAGAACAACGATATTTGACTCCCATTTCCTTCCCTGTGAATACGGTAAAAAAAAAAAATATATAGCGAGCTTCAAAAAGTAGACTGAGCATTAAAAAAAAAAAAAGTTCTTTACGAACGAAAAAAAAATCTGTCTTTCTTTCGAAGAATATAAATTTTATGGCTCGCAAGTTCATTACGAATCTTTAATGAAAGTTAAATTTGCGAACATCGATATAAATAAAATTTAAATGCTGTTCGTTGGTAAGCGCATCACTTGAGAACGGTGGGACTGATTTGGCTAATTTTTATTTTCGAATGTTCGCAATAACCCGAATAAGGTTTTTAGGGAAAGAAAAATTGGAAAAGTTGCCCGGAAAATTTGGGAAAAACTGAAGGTGCTTTTTCTATGGGATTTTTATACGAACTCAAGAACATAACTCACGATTCGAACGATGGATATGCGTAATTCTTTTTTTGTTTTGTTCGTTATGGTCCTGGAAAAGTTTTCAGGGAAAAAAAAATTCGGGACAGCTACAAAGTCGGAAAATTCGGACAAATTGCAAAAATCATAATTTTTCTGTCCAACAAATGTAGCTATTTCATTTCTATTTCAATTTATTTCGCTACGCGCGCAAATATTGTGAATCAAGCCAATCGTTTACACATAGCGACGAAAAATTGTTTCAGTTGTTTATTTTCAGTTGAATTGTGATTCCGTTGTAAGTTCATCGCGATCGTTTCATGAAATGAATCAAGTTTCGTCGTTTTATCTCAAAAAAATTTACCGATTTACCTACGAAATACGGTGAGTTTTGAAGTGAAGAAAAAATTGAATATCCACGGCCACAATCGTTAATAGATGATCACTCGGAAATACGTTTTTTTTTCTCATTTTTACTTTGTTCACACATTTCCGATAGCCTTTCACAAATTCAAAAAACGATCGCAAACAAATTTATTGAAATTTGGACAGGACAACGTCTGTCGGGTCAGCTAGTACTCGTATAATTCAATAACGTTCGTTTTCCTTTGTTTTTTTTTCCATTTTGCAGCGTTTGAAAAAAAAAAAGGCTTATTCTAGAAATTTTATTATTCCCTCCGGTTACCCGAATTTTTAATATTTAGTAGTGAATTGCCATGCGCTATGCGGCTTTATTATTAGCTTTATTATTAGCTTTATTACTAGCTTTATTATTATCTTTATTACTCATTAGTTACTAATGGCTCGATTTACCGTGTAGCTCTTTTCTGCTATCTTGTGTACACATTTTCTTATGTAATGTATAATTTCAAGGGATAATTTCCCGTATGAATAAATAAATAAATAAATAAATATTCCGGTCGAATAAATATAGGAGAGCGTCAAAGAATATAATCGATCGAGCAGTTCTACCAAGATAAATTCAATAAAATGACCCGTGTCTCCCCTCCGCAAGAGAGCATCCTCGATCGCCGGTTATACTTATCGTTGATCTCACCTCTGCAATCTCTCGAACCAATAAATAATGCATCTCTGAAGTTCCCAAAAGTCCCTGGCCCCTTTGGTGTGAAGCTTGGACTTGATGACAAACAGAGTCTTGCCGTCCTTGTCTTTTCCATAGCCAAAAAACACACCGTCCTCCAGGTATTCTCTCTTGACGCTATCCTCCGTAATATCTGCAAGTAAAATTAGCGATACTTTGAACTCTCGCGCGTCCGAGATGACATCACTCTTCAACGAGCGTGTAAGTTGCGCTTTTTTCTCATTTTTTTTTTTTTTTTTTTTCCTTCGCTCACCGTTCGCCCCTACTTTCCTTCTCCATTCGCAGCTAGTCCAAAGCATATTCAACGACTCCTGAACATTATTGTCATGGTGCTCCAAAAATTTTTTCAGCCACTCGTCCTTGATTTTTATTCTGGCTATGTCGTCCGCATGAAAACCACCTGGGGATCGCGATAGAAAAAAAAACAAAAAAGAAACAATTTTCATTCCAGGCAAATGAAAAAAAAATGCATTTTTTTCTTTTGCATAATATTTTTTTTATCATTAATTTATAATTTTATTTTTTTTTGTTTTTTTTTTTTTAATTACAAGAACCGACAGTCTCTGCCCCCGTACTATTATTATTATTATTATTATTTTTCATCGACATTCAAATGGCAATCTGCGAGACGATAAATTCACCAATTGATGTATCAAGGACCATTGATCGTTTGAATATTCAACGAATATGCAGCCATTGACCTTTGAACTCGGGCAATGAGAGTATCAAAGTTATCATCAAACTACGAGAGGCTGTTGATGATAACTTCGAAAGTGATAAAAAAAAAAATTCATCGCAATAAGATTGACGAATTCTCAAACGTCAATAAACGATTGATTCGAGGATTTTTAGATTGAAAAAAAAAATTTTTTAATAGAAACGTCCTCACGTTCATCCGAGATATTTTCGTCCTCGAGTTTCTTGAAAAATTTCTCTCTCAATTCGACAATCTGTTGTTGAACATCCATCTTTCGTTCCATTCGGGGTTTATTATTCCGATGTGCGATTTGACCACGGATTTGACACTTTGACCGGCATTGAACGACTGAACTGAACACTTGAAATACGAGTTTGGTTTCGAGCGTTTCGAGGTCCGATAACAAAAAAATAATATGATAATTATTATTTTATTATTGTATATATATACATATATATGTATCTCTCTCTTTCTCTGGGTTTGGTCTCTCTGGCGAGGAGGAAAGCGCGAGAACGCATATACCGGTAGTATTTTTTTATGTGTGAAACTGTGAGCGAGAGAGAAAGAGCACAGCCTCCCACCCCTCCGATCGATCGATTTGATTAAATAACTGTCCAACGAGATCCGTCAAATCGGGAGTTCTCATACGCAATAGAAAATATACTTAATAATTATTTATTTAAGTATATTTTACCAACTGTGTTTGACACAATACTTGGAATGTAGTTCAGCGAAAATATAATAACATGTTTATTATTTAATAAACGTTCAATCAAATATGATTGAAAGATAACCGGTAATTTTACTATATACTCGTCATCGACCGGTTCTTGACATTAGGCGCCATCTATAGTCGATAAAATCACTCCGTTTTTTTCTCTATTTGTTTTTTTTTCTCGAGTTTACCTTCTTGCGAAACTCTGCGTTTTTACGTACTACATGCCGATCGTTCTGCTAACCTTTTCCGCCTTTTCCTTGTCCGATTGGAGACGGTACGTCTACGAATAAACAATCCAATAATTGTAACGTAATCCTAGCTCCATTGAACGCAATGAATGAAAAAATCGATAGATATTTAATCGACGAATGTTCGTTAATCAATATTTATCGCGAATTTAAACGGGAATATTGTAATAATAGTTTTTCAAGTGATGACTCGGTCACCGTGGTCTTGAGAAGGCCTACAAACGAATCCGACCACAAGGCAATTTGAGTAATAGCGTGTTTTTGCCTTGCAGCATCTCCAAAAAAAAAAGAGCAGTATGTCGATTCGACCGGTCTACAGGCCCAGGATCGTCAAAAAGAGGACGAAGAAGTTCGTCAGACATCAGAGCGATCGCTATGACAAGCTCAAGGTAAATTTTTGTACACATAACCTAAAAAAAATCGTATCCACATCACCGTCGTACATTCAACCATATCGAACTTGAACGTTTCTCATTATTTCTGCTAAATGTCCCGGGGACGTATTGTGACGTTTGAGCTGGACTATAGTGAAAGCTTCAACTTTACGAATCAGTAAAGCAGGCGGTGACAAAAATGCCTGATTTTTCGTTCGAAATTTCCAAACTTCAGAGCAATTATAGGCTACCTAGGGACAATTAAAAAAGTGTTTTGTACTTTAGAAAAAAAAAAAGAAAAATTGAGAAAAATTCGAAAAACCGATACATCGACAGTTTTAGCCTCGTCAACCAAGTAGCATAGTTGTATACGACCGCTAAGATCGAATCGTCACAATAATATTTACAATTTTGTAATATTATTGATGATTGATGAAGCGTCAGAATGATTTGTCCCAATAGATCTATTGCAAGGACCTTTTTTTAAGGGGAACAACTACTTTAGGAGACCGAAAATTAGGTGATTTTTGGCATTTTTTTTTAATGTGAAAAAAAAACAACAAGTTTCCCAAACTCTGAAAATAATTTATTCATGTTTCCATACATCTGTGGTAATTTTTTCAACTTATTTCGTGCATTAATTAAGGTGTAATTCGCCGTATCCCTTGGCGTCTCCTCAACCCTCGTTGTAGATTTGTGGCAATTGTGCAGCTCGCAAATCGCAAGTGGGATAAGCCAAAAACAAAAATTTTAGGCCATAAAATTGATAAAGAGAAATTTAGTTCGGAGTGAAATCATGAGCAGATTCAACGGTATGATATCCTTGATTTTTCTCCGTGTAGTAATACCTGATATTTTCACATAGTTTAGAATTTTTTGAATTAAAATTAGCCTCACAGTGAATTTTTTAATTGAGATGCATGTACTTTACATGGGAAACTTTGAAACTATACCGGCACGGGTTAATTTTATTTTATAAACTTTGCTCTGGGGCCAAAATTTTTTTCTATTTTTTGTCTATAAACTGTCGGTCTTCACTCTTCAAGATGGTACATTATGTCCACCCTAATATATATATATATATATAAGATGTTGCAAATAATTATTTAAAATTTTCTTTTATATAACGTTGTTGCGGAATGTTCAAAGATAGTATATGAATTTTTATAAAGAGATGTGCAAAGAATAGACAAAAGAATAAAAGAGAGGCTAAAAAACTTAAAAAAAGGAAATTCTAAGGAAGAAAGAGGAAAAAATAATAAAATCGACGTATAAGACCATGTACTACAAATACATCATAGAGAAGGATGATATGCCTTGGAAATACTAGTCTGAAGAGGGGGTGAATTGTAAGGGCAAAGAGATGTAAACAAGGTGGCAACATAGGGTATGTTCCGATATTCGCTTGAAGCACCCATTACGGTATATTAACAGTCACGTATACTGTACACTTTCGGGCATAAAGCGCGCTTCAAGCGAATATCGGAACATACCCATAGGAAGGGCGGAAAAGAAAGGAGAGAAGGATTGGAAGTGCAAAGTAAAGGACAAGATGAGATGATGGCGTATTTGTTCATATGTAAAAAAAGGTAGAGAATTAGTAACAGAAAAAGCAAGAAAAAATGCAGAGGAGTGGATGGAGGGATTTGATGAAGGGGTAATAAAGGGAAGAATTATAGATATGCTGTGTGGGAAAATACAAAAAGAGATGTGTGATTTATAGAGAAATAGAGGAGGTTTGTAAAAAAATGAGTAAGGAGGAAGAGAAAGAGCTGGAGCAGAGGAACAAATGAAGATTAAGAGCACGATGCGCAGGTCAAGGATATGGTTAGAAAATATGTAAAGAATATATATATGCTGATCGACATTACTTTATATTATATGATATTATTTTGTATAAAAACTTGACAAAGTTATGCAAATAAAATGCACTACTGCTATAGAAGAATTAAAAATTGTATTGCTCCGTTTGTAATAATCGAATCGAGTCAATATCCAGACAAAGTTAAGGAGGTTCACCAGCTAGAGCATATAAATGTACAAAAATCTTTGAAATTTTTATGCCATATTCCGTAGTTACACGCAAAACGCTCTAAATTCGGAATTTTCATCTACACCGTTCTTGAAGAATAAATATTCAAAATTTTCACTTTAACATAGGTACATGTGGCACTTTATGTTCCCGCAATAATAACGAAAGGAAAAATGTAGAGAAAACAATGAAATGATAATACAATGATAGAGTGCAGTTGAAGGAAATCCTATGACAAAAATCAGATCCTTTGTGTACCTCGTTTAATGTTATTGCGCTTTTTACGTTTGAAGCGAATGTTGATGCACAACCAGCCCTACACGTTGCCCTCGTCCCGCCATATTTTCCCCTTGTCGCGCCTCGGCATTCCTAGTGAACCTCCTTGACTATAATCTTCTCTTGAGTGAATTTTTTTTTTCTTCGAACAAGTCGTAGGAAAATCTGAATAATTTCCAATCTAACAATCCTGAGATATCGAAACCGGATATATATATATATATATATCCGGTTTCGATATCTCAGGATTGTTAGATTGGAAATTATTATATGGATTGTTAGATTGGAAATTATATATATATATATCTGATTAATTTCCAATCTAACAATCCATATAATAATTTCCAATCTAACAATCAGATATATATATATATATATATATATATATATATATATATATATATCTCTGATTAATCGTCAAAAGTAATTGATCGATTGACGAGAAATACGTTTGTAAATTATAGCGCAACTGGCGTAAGCCCAAGGGTATCGACAACAGAGTCCGCAGACGATTCAAGGGTCAGTATCTGATGCCGAACATCGGTTACGGAAGCAATAAAAAGACTCGTCATATGCTGCCTACCGGCTTCCGCAAGGTTCTGGTACACAATGTGAAGGAACTCGAAGTTCTTATGATGCAAAATCGCAAATTTTGCGCTGAAATAGCGCACGCGGTAAGCAGTAAGAAACGAAAGACCATCGTCGAGCGTGCTCAGCAACTTTCCATACGTGTGACAAATGCCAATGCTCGTCTACGCTCGGAAGAGAACGAATAAATCTCCCGATGCTCTGTACCATAAATATAATAATAAAAAAAAAAAAAAAAAAGGATTAAACAATTCGTCGAATTATCTTTAGGATCCGGCACGAATTATCCTTGCAGAACTGATATTTTTTATATTATTTGATTTTTTGGTCGATATTTTTCGCTATCTCCATCGAAGCCTTTTTATACATCCGTGTACGTATGCTAGGGTGGCTGAAAAAAATCGATATTTTTTTTTTCCTCGATAATAGTTAGAAAGTTGGAGTGTGATGAATGAAAAAAAACCTCGCGAAAGAAGAGGGGGCTGCACAGCTCAAAATTAAAAGGTTGCGCAAGCGATTTTTATATCTTTTTTTTTTTTAATTAAAAACGAAAAATCGTGATTTTCATTGAAAATTGAAGAAACAAATCGAATTTGATTCGAAATTAAAGAACAAAGAAGAGTGTCATCATTGCGAATTCAAAAAAATAAAAACAAAATTCATACACAACATTTTTTTCATATGCGACAATTGGGAGTAAAAATGAAATTTTTTATTTCAAAATCTGGTAGTTTAGGAAAAAATATTTAGTACGTATTTTTTATTTTTTTATTTGAATCAAAATTGCCGTCAATATAACAAATTGAAAAATATAACATTATGACGTCACACATGTTACGCTATATCTATATATATATATCAAAATCCGTGAAATTAACTTACTCTACATTATGCGCCCCAATGATTACGGAACAATAGATGAAATCTATTATCAGGTATTCATGACAAATATCTTTTTTTGACACAAGACGCGTGTCTTATCCTGTAGTCGTGAACCACTTGCAAAAGATATTGCATCTGTTTTTCGTCTCTTGTCAAGTTATTCTGAAATTTTTTTATTTCAATCACAGCTTCGAATACTTCTCCCATAAGAGCCCACGTATAAGCGGCATATTTAATGTTTTTTTTTTTCTCCTCAACTACGTGGTCAAAAAATCTGAAATGATTACGGTGTATTCCTAGTACCAGCACAAACCTCCCCTCAAATTTTAGAATCATTCTTATCGTTTTTCTCTGGGTTAAGAACCTCCTTAATTACAAAAAAAAAAAAAATATATAAAAGTCGTTTGCGCAACCTTTTAATTTTGAGCTACAACCCCCTCCTTTCGCGATGTTCTTTCTTTTATCGCACTCCAACTTTCCAACAACCATTATCAAGAAAAAAATATCGATCTTTTTGGGCCATCCTAATGTGTATGTGTATATATACATACATACATATATATAGATTATAACTAGTATTCGACGTTGGCCTAAATATTTAACGTCACCCTCGAGTTTCGAAGTTACAAAACCACCGGTTACATTTCTCGTCGAGCAGTCAATTGTAGAGCTGGACACCCGACTACGTTACCCGAGTCGAACACCTGCGTTTTATAGATCTAAGCTCTAGTTGGCCACCGTAAAGTACGAATATTACCGAGAAAATTGAGTGACTGGCGATGGTTCACGCCAATTATTTAGATTACCGCTATCGCGGAGCAAAAAAAAAAATCGAGCCAACGAAATTGAATAAATTTGAGGAGGGAGCCAACTGCGCGCACCTTTGCAACTTGGCGAATAAAAATCTTATAGAAAAATTCCAAACGAAATTAGAAATACTTCGCTGAACGTGATGACAATAATAATACTCGGATCGTGATTCTAAAAAAAGTTGTAGATGTATTTTTTCAAAAGAAAGAAAGAAAAAAACTTGAAAGATGCACTTCGAACAATTTCCCGTTTAGGATTTATGATACGATTTTTCTTTTTTTTTTTTGTTTCTTTGGTAAATTGAAAAATGAAAACACTTAGGAATTTTTGGCGTGCAATAGCGAATTGAAACGACTGTGAAAAAAAAAGATGCAAATTCCCAAAGTTCATAGAGTGGAATTTATTTTTTTATCGATTCTTCTCTATTATTAATGCAGTAGAATTTTTGCGGACCTAATAAATGGCCAATCGTTAAATTCCATAAAGTTGGAAGCAGATTCTCATGTTTTTTTTTTTTTTTTTTTTTTACAGGATTTATAAGATTTTATCGGTTCTGACCCACTTTTACATCAAGATTGATTTCTTCGCTGAATAACGAAGCTTACCTCCAGTATCCATAAAAATAAATTGTAAAGGAGCTCGATTTTTCGTTTCTTCAAAAATTGACAATAAGGCTGAAACGCATTGTCTTTTTTTTTTTTTTAATGACATAATGGATCATATCAAATATCAAGTTGCATTACTTTACATGGTGATCTTTTTTTTTTTTTAATTATGACGAATATAAACATTTAAGGTGGCGGGAATACACAAAGCGTCATAAGAACCTATTGAAAAATTTAATTATTTATTCATCAAGAATGATGCAGATGGAAATTCTGAAATTATTCATGCCGTTCAGTGTTTTTAGATATGGAATATTGAATAAAAGTTTCAGAATTTTTCGTGTGCATTTTC
This sequence comes from Rhorus exstirpatorius, assembly GCA_963564615.1. Taxonomy (NCBI): domain Eukaryota; kingdom Metazoa; phylum Arthropoda; class Insecta; order Hymenoptera; family Ichneumonidae; genus Rhorus; species Rhorus exstirpatorius. The sequence continues at coordinate 26,170,046 of OY751316.1, read as the reverse complement.
GCTTTTTTTTTTTTTTTTTTTTCTTTGATCAAATCGACGCGCTCGCTCAATCTTTAAATAATTTATACTAACTAAACTCGAACAACCGCGCGTTCATTTGGAACAAATGACTCGTGACTCTGGATCATCAGGGTTGGGGACTTAACGATTCTTCTGGCCTGATTCTTTTCTCGGAGCGATAAAAAAGAAAAAAAGTGTTAAATATATAAGACAGTTCCAAGCACGTTCCAATGGGGGGATCTAACCACCCCGTTGCGTGTCAAGCGTTAGCTGACCCATGGCTTAGAGATTATCGACCCTTGCTTGACCGTCTTAACTCACACTGTAACCCCGAAGACGGGGGTGTGGGACGGCAGCACGTAGCACACTTGGTTTCAAAAGCTATGCGGAACGTTCTCTCTGTTTTGCATATTTGCCCAAGTGTACATCAGGCTTTTACTTTGATCAACCAACAACCCCCGTGCACTGCTACCCATCCGTCAGTCGTTTTTGACGGTTGCAAAATCAACGATTCAATGAAATATTTTTAATTGAGAAAGAAAGAAAAAAAACCAAACACGCCCTTTATACAACGGTTATTGGGTTGCGTGTTCATGATTTTAAAATCTATGAATCGAGGTCTCGCTCTTCATAGAACAAATAAAAAAATTTAAAAAAAACAAGGTGAATAGTAAAGTCAACGAAGCGAGGCCGCGTCACCCACACAGAGAATTATCGCGCTTCTAAATCCGTTTCCCAAAATCATTAGCATTTCCTACCACGCAATCGCATTGTAGGTACGAAATGGAAGATGGATTCATGCCTGACGTGTATATAATATAAAAAACAGAGAAAACAAAAAAAAATATATAACAGTAATTAACGAGAATGGATTATCAATTGTCACGTTACTTTTTTTTTTTACAGACGTATACACGTTCGACGAGTCGCGAACGGTAATCCAAGGAGTTTTTGGATTCAACAACATATTAGTATATATGGAGGGAGAAGGGAGAGAGTGACTTTAATGCCAGGTGAGCTTGAGGGTGTTACAATTCCAAAAATAGCAACGAAGGACATATTATATGCATTCTCCAATTTATTTCGCTACCATTTAGTCAATCCAACAAGGTGATAGCTATCACACGTTTCAAAGACTTAGGTACACATATACATGTATGCAGAACGTTTATACTATCCGCATGGTTGAGCGAATGGAAAATATCTGCATAATACGTATGTGTATTGTAGAAGGACTATTGTAAATTGGTAACTCGTGTTGCCCCAAGGGCACAGAACAATGAAAATAAAGTATAAAATTTGAGGTCCTCACCGTTATTTCCATTTATTCTCGAGAGCTAGCCAATTTTTTTCACATCTCTTCCAGAATGGCTACTGCAGATTTTTTTTTCAAAAATGGATAATAGAGTAACAAAACAAAAAACAAAATTGACGTTCTCACCATTATATCCATTTCTTTTTTGAGATCTCGTTATTTTGTTTTAAAACATTACCTCTAAAATAGCTACTGTAATTTTCATTATTCATTTCTCTAAGAATGGATCTTGTCTGTTTTTTTTTTTTTTTCAACACTGAATAATAGAGCCCAGTCCTATTAGCCATTATATAAAAAATTATGAATGGAGTTATTAGTTATCCACTCGTTTAAGAATGCATATGTATTGTGGATTAATTTTTTTGAATTCACTAAATAGAGCTCAGCTTTATTATCACAATTTTTCTCAAAATGGTCAACAAAGTTCACTATCCATTTTACTAAAAATTACAATTGTATTTACCTTCGCATTATATCATATTTCTGAAAATCCTGACTTTTATAAATTGACACACGTCGGGCAAAATGCATCAATTACATGAATTATGTTGGCAGATACGAATGGATAAATTTTCCATCGGTACACCTAAAGTTTTAACGATACAGCATGATAATGTGTGCATGGATATACACGAGAGGTCCGAGAAAGCACACTGCATATATGAGGGGAGAAAGAGAAAGAGAGAGAGCAGGTCCACCGACACCCCTCGATACCGGCTAGTTTGCTCGTTGTTGGCCGGCAGTACTTGAGCGTAGTTCGTGAAGTGCGGACCCGCGAGTCCACCTCCTCGTTCTAATCTCTTTTTAACAATCAGTGAAATCGCGTGGTCTCTTTTCTTCATCGATCCAAGTCTTCTACCACGAAATCGTAACAAGAGAGCATTAATTAAAAAGAAAAAGAAAAAAAAATTAAGCCTAAAATACACCGATCGTCGTGGTAATTAAAATTAATTCTACGAATCGTGAATAATTGATCGATACGCGAATTATAACGAATCGGTGATCATTATAAGCAAACAAACGAAGAACCGGTCCAGTTTTCAAAACTTCTGCAAGTCAGTGAGTCTATAGTATAATTATACGTTACTTTAATGCTATGCTCGTGGAGCTTTACACAACGTCAATTGAAACTTTGACAATTGTATGGGCGTCTTTAACAAAGGTTCCGCATTGATTTTCTCATCACAATTATCAACAACTTTGTAATTCCCTTTGGATGTCCCCTTGAAGAGTTGGTTTTTTTTTTATTTGTATTTTTTATTTTTTTAACAAGGCAAACTTTTTTCTGAGCGCTCAACTTTCCCACATACTGTCGATGCACCCCAGCTTGATCCAACTACCTACGAATCGTTAGCTTTCTTTTTTGGGGATAAAAAAAAAACAAACAAACAAACAAAACGCCTCATCCCTGATATGGTGTCCACGGTAAATTCTCATCGTGTGCTGCTTGCAGTGTCATTGCTATAAACTGTTAACATTATTCAGTCACGTTTTCCTCGTTTAATAATATATGAAAACGACCGGGTGTATAGTTCTCGCGATGGTGTGCAGAATGGACGAAAAGTCGTGAGCAGGTGTGGACGTAGACTTGATAAAATATCGTATTGTTATAACTAAAGTATATATCGATTGGACCACGTCACCTGTGGCAATATATCCGGCAATGACACTCGGCGAATTGTCCTACATGAATTTAACGTTAATGATTCAGGGAAAAGAGAGAAAAAAAAAAGTACGATCCGCCTATAGGTGAAGAAGTTAAGGACGTTGTACTTATCGAGGAGAAAGAGAGAGAAGGGAAAGTGTCGCGTACTTGTGAAAATAACAGGCTTCCCGAGTCTAATAGGAAGGGAAAACACGAGAATTCCTAAGAGTCTTTCGCTCGTCACAAATTGTTAGTGAATTTTATTTTTTTATTTTCTATGAGTATATATATGTCCGTTGTGATTATCTCCGAGTAAACTTCGCTACAACGGTCTCGTCGCGGATTCATGGACCCTTTAACAATCCACATTTCATTTTTATTATTCAATCGGAGCACGCTTTGTCATGCGGACATTAGTTGAGTTTCATTTTCGTATATTTTATATACAGGGATGCGTAAAATTTACAGCAGATAAATTTCGCGCGAGAGATAAAGAATTTAATTTTTTTTCTTCTTCAATATCGTGGGTTTGATTGATAAATCCAAACCCCCCCAACGTTATGAAGTAATTCGAGTAATTATTGACGATTCAAGCTATCTTCGCAGAGTATCTCCAATCAATTATCTCTGGTACTCAATTTATTCACAAATGTGACTCAACTTTAACTTGACTTTGATCCATCTCGTACTTGAAATTCACTCAAATTTCGTACAAGTAGAGCCTACTTGTACTCAATTTATGAATATCCGCTGTTAATCGTATCAGTAGGTTTTACTAAACTTGTTCACACGTTTTACTCAACTTTTACTCCAATTTTCGCAAATCTTGTTTTCAAATCATTATAATTGATTTAAAAAAAATTTAATTATTCGTAAATAATAGAATTAATCCGTTCTAAAAATTGCTCAAACGTTAATATGAGGCCCGAAGGTGATTTAGTTGCTCTCTGATGAGTAAAATTGGATCGTTACTTGGACGACGACTAAATCCAGAAGATTTAAACGAAAAATTAAGGTTCGCAGTTTTTCATACGGACCTGTGGCTATTATCGTGAATTGTCTAATTTCTGAATCACTGGGCATGTACAAAAATACCTATGGAAATAAAAATTGCGTACTTTTCACGTACGTGTGTGTGTGAAATAATGAGCATACGATACGTTGGTGGTTTTCACGCAATGTATTACGGTTCAGTGGCCCCCTGAGTGCACTCAGGTGTGGTCTTTGTTGTGCTTTCCTGTGCAAGTCCGGAAACGTCCGGAACGAATGAGAGAACCCCCTTCTCCTCTTGCTCTCTCTCTCTATCTCTCTCTCTCTTTCTATACAGAGCACAAACGTGCCACACTCTAAACAGGTCGCTATTTATCAACGTCGTATTTGTTTCAAATCGCAGAATTTGTTTTTTGTTTCAGATATTTACACGACACCCTGATCTTCGACAGATTCTTAATTAAAAAAAAAGAAAATGAAATTATCCACTTTGTGCACGAGCGTTCTCTTAATCGGTGAGTTGATAACGAACCGGAAATCGATTTGAATCTGCAAAATTTAATTTGCTCCAAAAAAAAAAAAAAATGTAAAAAAAAACGTGTTCCGTCAAAAGAATATTTTATGAAAAATTCCAGCTGTGAAATTGTTCGAAACGCTTATTCGATCAGGTAAATAAATATTCAAATTCCTGCAGAAAAAAAAGAAATTGGGAAGGAGATGCATTTTTTTTCAGAATACGACAAATATATTCAAGAATAAATAAAATTACCCTCAAAATTAGGTATACATGGATTTAAATGTTTTCTTTTACATGCCCAAATGAAGCACTTCGAACATATGCAATAGTTTAAGATTGTCGATATATTTTTTTATACTTATATAAAATTTTAAAAAGTAAAGCACGTTTTTTTTTCGACTTTTCTTCCGCAAGGAGCTCTCATCAGCCCCCTTGAATTTTCGTTTCATGAAATAATTATTGGAAAAAAAAAAAAAAAAATAGGTTCTCTGATCGAAGAGATCACAGCACAGGCGAGAATATCACGTGTGTCGCGTTGCTCGCGGGACGATCATCAGAAATGTATAGCTCTTGCTGACCCTCTCCTGAAAGACCCACATCTCATATTCCCGGATAATATGAAGGACATCGACATGGTTTGCCGGTAAAAATGAGCGCGATATTTATATGCGACTATGCGTATAATGAATAAATTAATATCTCCAAATGAAAAGATCGATAGACCATTTACCGTTTCTTCAGAACTTGGTCGAGTTTCGTCGACTGCATAAAGCGTTACATCGATGGCTGTTTCTCGAAGCAGAGACAGGAACAATTTAATTCGGCGGTCGAGATTCCAATTGCATCGGTTCATCAGATGTGCTCGGTATCCACGTATCAGGCCGGTAATGAAATCTGAACAGAACAAAACAAAAAATTCAACTCATAAAGCTGGAAAAAAAAAGAAATTTGATAAAAAATTCATTCCTTGTTGAAATATATATTTTTTTTTTTTACAATCTACCCACAGAGTATTTGCAGTACGCGAGCTGCCTCAAAGCTACCGTGATCGATGCCGAACACTGTGGCAATCAGTATTCTGCTCTCGTCGACGAAGTCTCCAAGGGTGAAATGGCCAGAACGAGCCTCTGCTGGTGAGCTTATATTTACTATTTAAGAAAAAAAAAAACAACAAACAACAATATTAATCCGATTAATTTAATTATTCATCGTTAATTACATTAATCGTCATTCATAGAACGCGTCGTTTATTTATTTCCATATTTACTTAATTTTTTTTCAACTCTAACGGAAATATATTCGTCGTCAGCTCGCATTATCACTTTCGCGCGTGCGTTATACTCGAGACGAAGAAAAAATGCGACGGTGGTCAGTCGGGGGGTGCAGCAGCAAGATTTTCACGACAAGTATTGGACAAAGCCCTGAGCTTTCTTCAAGATCAATGTCAAAATTACATGTGAGCTTGCAATATATGACCGAGTTATACCTTCGTTAATTCCTCAATTTTCTCCATTTCGAATATTCGTAAATTATCATTCGTTTTTTGTTTTTGTTTTTTTTTTTTTTTTCGCCTTCCATTGTCGATACGTGCAGACCCAACAACGCCGATTGTCCAAACGCGGTGACGGACTCTGCGATATCCTTGGCCGTGAATCCACTTGACGAGAGTCGTCTAAGCCTGCAGGACAACAAAGCGCGAACTTATCACAGAACCTTGTCACCGGACAAGGATTATGCGGGTCAAGCGAGCAATTTTTACGGGACCAGTACGAATACAGCGCATCCTTCGGCATTCAAAAGCACCGGAAGAGCTCTCAATGTCTTTCCAAGTGAGTGACAATTTTTTTTTTTTTGTGCTCCAAAATTCATTTATTTATTTCGCTTTTCCTCGTTGACTTTTAATTACCAATATCGTGTGTTCTCAGCTGACGGAACGGAGAGCGATAGTGTCGATAACAGAGCTTCTCCAACTCGGATCTCGACTAATGTCGATAATCAGAAAATCTCGACCCCCGCACCGTCATCGTCACAGGCTTCCTCTTTCTCTTCTTCATCTTTTTCTCCTTCTCCTTCTTCTTCGTCTTCTTCTTCTTCTTCCTCCTCTTCTTCGGCTTCTTCTTCTTCTTCTTCTTCTTCGGTGTCCACAGAAACGAACGAAAAAGTCATTGTCGAAGAGACGAATCGTGTACCCGTTGAATCCCACGAGGAACCTGGTATGGAATTTAATTTGATTGATACCTCCAAAGTACAATTGTATAAAATAAACAATCATATAAAACGAATGTATCAATTTTTTAGCACTCATAGTACAATGAACTAATTTATTATTTTCTATTAAGTATCAGTATTAATTAGTATTTTCTAAAAAAAATATTCTATGCATTTATTACATTTATTTTCTTCTTTCGATTATTCCTCCAATGATTAAAAATTGCATCATTTTCTTCGCTGCTCTTATCGTTCGTCCTTTACTCGTATATTATTGTTTAAAAATCATTAATTCCTCGATCATGAATATTTAATTGTTAATTTTATTATTATCGCTCGATAGCGATAGTCGTGACCCAGCGTCCGTCCAACTACGGCCGTGGTATGTCCTGGACATCACCATCGATCAAAACGTCCACGGAGATTCCAGCTTGGGCAACGAGCACGTGGCTGACATCGAATCAGGTGAAAACAAAATAAAATAAAAAAATAAAATAAAACGCACCCACTCATTCGTGAATTTCGAATTTTCAATCTTTTTTTTTTTTTGTTCTCTCGAATCGAAAAAAATTTATTCGCAGGTCCCGGTGACCGACGATTCGTGGTATCCTGCCGCCGGAAGCTTCGGTGGTAATCACATCGACGAGCCCAATCAGCAGGGGCTATCGAAAAATGGACAAGCTAGTCTGAGATCAGAATTACTTTATCTTGGCATTTTATCCATCGTTATCTATTTATTTTGAATGATTTTCTTTTTTTTTTTCAACGAATGAAAAATCGCTAATATAATTTTACGTGGCATCGATATTATAGAGAGAACAGAAAAAGAAGAAAAACATAAAAGATACGGGCGAGGCAATAGAAATTTTATTGACAAGTAATTGTTGATCGAAAAAATTATGTCACGTTTTCAAACGATATTCTGTTATTTTTTTTTTTTTTTTTTTTTTTTTCAGTTTTCGTTTGTTCGTAGCTTGCTTTAGATGCGCAAAGTCTTGGATTGCCATAAATTTTGTAAACGACGACGACGACGACGACGACGACGTGATAGAGGTTTTATGACGCATGATGCGTCGCTGTTGATACAATATACCGAATTCTCGAATTAATCTTGGTAAATGGAATTTTGTTTATTAAGCTATTATATAACAAATAACAATATTAATCACAAACTTTAAACTATAATATTTTATTAACTATATCCTATATGTGTGTTCTGCTAGGAATTGTGTATATCTACCAGAGCCCTCTCTCTCTCTCTCTTTATTTTTTTTTTAGTTTTTTCAAAGATATAAAAATTTATTTTTATATCTCGTCCTCCAGAAGGGATGATTTTCATCGTACTAAACAATCCCACGCTCGTACAGATTTTACGTATATTACAGTTCTTTCCCGGGCGTCAGCTTTTCGACTCGTAAAATTATAGGAGAAAGAATATGTATATATATGTATATATATGTATATATATGTATATATATATATATATATACTGCACTGTCAAGCAAGTACGAGGCCACGAGAGAGTGTTCTAGATTCAAGCTATCTAGAACAACGCAAGATGGGAATTCTGTTAAAATATGTTAATGGAAGATAACCCGTGTGCAAAAAAAAAAAAAAAATACCGAGTCTCTAATACTTAATTGAAACTCCTCTTCCTTGGATTAGTTCAAGGGGGTCGCCTAAAAATCATGAGAATAAAACTGTCAAGCACATTGCGAATTCTTTACGCTTTGCAAAAAATTCTACTGGAACAATATGGAAATTAAAAAAGAAAAAAAAAACCCAGAGATATATTACTTTTACATCCCAGTACGTCGGTGCAAATGTTGTGTCGTCAATTTTTGGCAAGTCGCACCGGAGAACCAAATTTCGCTTTGCCAGGCCTCATTCTATACGTGAGAAGATTTTTTTTTTTTTCCAGCATGAATGCAGAAATTTGTATTTTTTTTTTTTTAAATCGTGGACATGTCTCATCGATCAAAAGTCCTCGAGAAGATTTTTTTTTTTCCAGCATGAATGCAGAAATTTGTATTTTTTTTTTAAATCGTGGATATGTCTCATCGATCAAAAGTCCTTGGATTGGGCAGAATCAAGAAAAGAAAATGATCTTAATCATAAAAATTGTTCATTATTTTTGTTCGGTAGTTTTTTTTTTGTTCTTCCAAGTTACAAAATTTCATACGTGCATCACAGTTTTGCTTTCGCAATTTTTAGCTTACTTGTCCCCCCCCCCCCTCATAACGCAATACCAGAAGAATTAAAAAAAAAAAAAAAAAAATTAAATTCGCGAATAATCGATTAAACTTTTGTGCATGCGAATAGGGACATTAATGTTCGTTCGTCACTGTTACATATTGGGGAATCCCCAGAGGGATCGATCCGTAACGAGTTATCTTATGAAGGTGATTCCTTTCGTTTTTTTTTTTGTTTTTTCTTTTTCTTTGACTAGGATTTCTCCTTAGTGAGGTTTATAAATATTTATCTTACTCTACATACTATCGTCTTGATAACTTCCGTTCGCCTCACAATCGATCTTTTTATGCATTTTTTTTTTAGCAACGTGCACAACGTTATCAGTGTAAAAGTTTTTAACAGTAGTTACTATGTTATTGACACGAGTCATGAACAAACATGCATCACGTCTTGTTTTTTTTTTCTTCTTATTTTTGTTCTTTTGAAGTATATATATATATATACACACAATGTTGGTGCATGCGTATATCGAATATAAATACATAACGTGAAATATATTTACGTCGTTTAGCCTGAACTATCAATTGGGCATATATTTTTCTCTTCTCTCGTTAAATATTTATACTAAATCGTGAATATTTGAATTTTTTTTTTCCTCCTTGTTTCTTCTCTTAGTTCACAAGCAACTCGACGAGTCGAAGAAATGGATCTGTCTGATATATCTCACGAGTAAAACATAAATAATGACGAATAATGAAATTCACTTCTTTTTTTTTGTTCTTTTTCTTTTCCTCTCACAATACAAAAGTAGTATTTATTTATCATATATGCTCAGCTCTGGTTTCTTCGATTTTCTTCATATTTTTTTTTTTCAAAATTATTACTACATTATTTCACAACGCTCGTTACTTATTTTTCTTTATTCTTCGTTTTGTTTCAATCTATCCGACGTTTTTTTTTTCTTTTTTTTTTTCAATTCTTTTATACCCCATCGACTCACAAGCAAAGGCAAATCCCCCAGGATTACATTTATAATCGAAAATAAATGGCAAATCGTTGAAGCACATATCCTGCGGATGAATACGGGGGGAAAAAAAAAAAAAAAAAAAAAAAACAATGAGAAATATTCGAATAAATTCGTAAGAAGAAGAAGAGAAAGCAATGTTATGAAGTTTATTTTTATCCTTTACTTGTAAGCTGTGAATTTGGCCGCGAACGTAAACGTCACTTTTTTTTTTTTCATACATCACCGTGATCATTATCATCATTATTGCCGTCACATAATTCAGTCGACGAACGTTAAAATCCCTCTCAGTCATCCCACTCGTCGTCCTCGTCGTTCGTATCGCTCGAAGAATCCTCGCTGTCGTTGCCAAGATCACGCGATCTATCGGCAAGTGCTTTCGCGAGTGCACCCGCCAATCCTTGCGGCTCGAAGGGCAGGCTCGGTTTCGTTTTATCGGTCACCGGTTTTAGTTCGATACCGCGACGAATTTGATTCAGCAGATCGTTTCTCGTGTCGACGATCGGATTTTGCTTTGCTTCCGATTCACTGACTTTCTGCTCGATGCGGGGGGGGGGGGGGGGGGGGGGGGGAATAAAACAAGATACCCGAAATAAATAAAATTTTCAGAACAATCAGCGTAAAAAAATATTCCAATTTCAATAACAATATACAGGGTGGAGCTTCGATAAGCAAAAAAGAGAAATGAAACGATGTAAAAATGAAATTTAATTTTTGCGGTGTGGTAAAAAACGAAAACCCGTTTTTTTTTTTTTTTTTTTTTCTTACCCTGAGAGTCGTTCCGCTTCTGATTGACTCCATGAGCTTTGGTTTGATGTCGGTTATATCGTCATTGTTGTTGTACGAAGCATCGGTGCTCGTCGGTGAGTTTTCGTTGTTGTCGAATTCCGTGAGAGGCGGCGGTGGCGGTGGCGGTGGCGGTGGACCGGTGGACGCAGTCGTCGAGATACCACGAGGCGGCGGCGGTGGCGGCGGAGGCAATTGCGGCGCTAGCGGATTAAAGGGCGGTGGAGGTCGCGATGGTAGCGGTCTGTTGACGGGTGGAGCGCTCGGTGGTGCCGGTGGTACGATTGCTCGTAAAGGCAGCGATGGTCGTGCATTACTCGGCTAATTTTGTGGATTGAAAGAAAAAAATATATATATATTTACATATATATTGGAGTGGTTCACAAAAAAAAAAAAAAAAAAAAAAAAAAAAAAAAAAAAAAAATTTCGATCTTTTTCAAAAAGATGAGCTCGATCGGTTGAGTTTTAGAGGTTCCGCTTTTAATTTTTAACTTTTACGTTGAAATAACACGTAAAAAAATACTTACCGTAACTCACTGTCGATTTCGCTCGAAGATATGAACGAAAATGAAAAATGTCAAGAGACCTTTTTTCTAAGCATTAATATTTAGTACAAAAAAGATCTTTTGACATTTCATTCAATCTTGCATATTTTGAGAATGATTGTGACTTTGAATTGAAAAAAAAAAATTGAAAAATCGAAAGTGATCGTTGCAAATTCAGAGAAAATGAATGTTTTTATGATTTTTTTTTTTTATATAAAATAAATTGTCTCGAGTTACGAAAGTAGTCGTGAGAGGGACTTGCTGTCTAAAGTTCTCGTGTCATTGTCGTTAATCTTGCAAATTTGTCAGTTACTTTGACCTAAATATTCGATAATTTGTTTCATATTTAGGTCAAAATAACTACAAAAGGTCTCTTGACATTTTTCATTTTCGTTCATATCTTCGAGCAGAGTCGACGATGAGTTACAGTATTTTTTTACGTGTTATTTCAACGTAAAAGCGAAAAATCAAAAGCTCCAAACCTCAACCGATTATTCAAATATTATATTATATTCAAATATTTTGTTATATCAAATATATAATATATATAATTATATCAAATATTTTGTAACGCAAAAATTCAATTATTAAATATAAAATAAAATAAAAAAGAACCTGATTATACGGAATACTTTTTCCGATTATATATATAATGTATAATTGAAAATTAAATAAAACGTAAGACGTGAAATGAAAACAAAATAATGAGAAAGCGATGTGAATATTTGCAAAAATTAGAGCGAGTACGAAATTTAAAAAAAAAATTTTAAATTTTATAAAATTCGAAGCACCTTAAAGGATTTTTGCCAAATTTAATAACCGAACATGTTTCTCCACTGAACTATTTGTGTAAAAGATTCAGTTCGACGGTCATAAATTTACGAAAGTCAAATTTTTTTTTTTTTTTTTCATGAAAAAAAGAGCTTCCTTCAACGGTAAACAAAATTGATAGATCGTTACGTTTTTAAATTCGGGACTCGGTGTGACCAGTACGGTTCTCGCGGGTATCGGCGGTGGAACATCGAGTCCCGGTGGCAGCGGCGGCGGTTTATTACTACTCTGTGAATTCGTAGTTGGTATTATGTCATTCTGTATCGCCGTTATTCCCCCGTTAGACTCGATAAAGTCGTAGATGAATTCTCTCGTTTTCTTGTCTCTCAGCTCTTTGTCCGAGACACCGACTTTTTCAAAGAATTCCCTGAATTCCGGATTAACGTTATCGAGCTCGAGGCCCTTCGTATCGGCGTTCCATCCCATATGAGCGAGGTGTCTACAATCGAAAGATTAATTTATATTCAACGAATCTCCTCCGAGAATCCTCGGTCAGTCGGTAAAAGGAAAATTTCTCAGCGCTCGAGTATAGCAGAAAGAAAGAGAGAAAGAGAAAGAGAGAGAGAGAGAGATGAAAGTGAATAAAAACCTAAAATCCATAGGTTTGCTGATATCGTTAACGGTGATTTTTTTCTTTGGATCCTTCTTGGAAACTTTCGTCTTTGTTTTGTTCGAGCTGCTCGATACACTATGATTAACGCCAGATTCCGATTTCGAGCCGTTCGCTACATTTATCGCCGATGTAAGAGCAAACGGAGAGGAGCCGCCGGGAATCTGATTTGGCAACGCGACAACACGATTGTGCAATTCCGCCTCCGTTTTCGACCTTCTCTCTTGGCGTCGTTGGCGATTCGTATTGAGCTTTGCCAGAAGCGCATTTCTTAAAAAAAAAAAAAAAATTAAAAAATTTGACGCATCGATACGTATTCGGAAAAAAACAAAAAAAGAACGTAAGATAATCTCGACTGTCGAAATGCCGTATGGCGGTGATAAACATCACGCGACTTTCCAATTTCCTGCATTCTGAGAGCATGAAAATTGCATGAAATTCGTATTAAATCTAGAAAATTATGTACTCGAGGTTCCTTGAATACGCGATTTGAAATTTTTTGCTTCGCGACGCGACGGGGACAAAGTCAAGCCAAAGGGTTTAACAAAAAAAAAAAAAAAAAAAATATGACAAATACTAAATATACAGCAAGAACAAAAATTGAATATTTTTTTTTTTTGTATTCGCACACGCGAATAAGCTCATGCGCGCATATCAAAATTTTAGTTTTTTTTTCTACACGTTTTTAATTTTTTCGCTATCCATGCGGTACGATGGTTCGTAAAAAGCCTTGACCCATAAACGGACGAACAAATAAAAAAAAATAATACTTTTTTTTTGGATCTTAATTCCACGATTTATGCACCAAAAGTTAACGTTAACGACGTACCTCAGTATAATAGCATCGGTTTCATCGGCGAAATTAAACGCGACCATACATTCTTCGCCTTCGAACGTATGAAAATACGACATCGGAGCATTGTATTCCATGGAATTGTACACTTCGTGTTCCCACAGCATGGCGCTTCTTTGCATGCAGTACAATCGAAGAAAGAAACTTCTTCTCGGATTGTCTCTTATCAGTGTGATGACCCCGGCGTTCTTTTTTATCCACTCTTTGTGCAATGGCGATTCGGTCAAGTACAACTGTATCACCCCGGCCGCTAGACACTGCAAAATAATTCGTCGTCAAGTTCGACGCTCCGGGCTCGCGCTTAATACACGGCGCACGAGTCCAAAATACTTTTGCGCGATGAGCCAACGAATTTTGTTTTTGTTTTTATTTTTTTTAACTTTTCAAACAAATCCGGTTATCCCTCGGTTGTCAATAATATTACATTGTCGTGAAACATTAAAGAAAAAGTTGGGTGTAACTGACGTATGTAGGTCAACTTCGCAGTCACTTTTTTTTCGTACACCAACCGTAACGGAATATCTTACCTGACAACGATTTCCAATGAGCTTAAAAATTGTATCGTTCTCATCGCGACTCAGGAGGACGGAACCTCGATTTTCCTTGGCTCCCGTAGACTTCATATTTTCCGTATGAAATTTTTTCTTCAAGGTTATGTTTCATTGGTTTATCTGGCAGTTTGATAATCGCTCTCTTTCTCTCTCTCTCTCTCTCTCTCTCTCTCTACATGTTCTATCTTATCGAGCCTTACCGGGGGCGTTTGAATGTTTTTTTTTTTCGTCTGGATAAAATGTTTATCTTAGCCTTCGTAAACTTTCAGTCGTCATTTCGGTAACACAAAAAAAAATACACGACGGATCTTTATCGTGACATTTATCTGTGATAACAGCAAACACCACCCACGAAGAATCGTCGAGCCCAGGAAACTACTTGAATGACGGTTGATGACATTTCCGTGTGCATCCGGTTCAGTGGACCTTGTGTGGTATGGTGTGCAGTCATACCCTTCGCTGCCCTTCGCGCATAACCTCACCTTGCGAAATAAAAAAAAAAAAAAAAAAAAAAAAAAAAATGACGTCTGGGCGGATGCACAAATGTGTAAACGTTTTTTTTTTTTTAATTTATTTTTTCTTCTACAATTGAATCAATTGCGATGATCTGATGTAAGATTTACTCGTAATCTTGAGATCATCGATGAGTAATTTTGGTATACTCGGTGGGGATAAATTTAGGAAAAATCCGAATCGACATTGGAGAATGGGACATCTGGTGGTTCAATCAAGTAATAGACAAAATGGCTGCTCGAAGTTGTTTATTCTCGAAAATAGCAAGAAAATAGAAAAAAATGGATTGAAAGTGAGGTTGGTCGTCATGTTCCATAATCTGCCATAATCGACAGAAGCCCGCAAACGCCTAGTAAAGGAAAACCGGCCTCGCCTATTGAATAAAATTTAAAAAATTTGAAAATTGCTTGGTTAACTTTACGGTCTTTTTCTCATGATTTTTGAGGAAAGGTTATTTACTGTGCTATTTAACCGGTTATTTAACCACTTACCAAACACATGTGCCATTTGTAAAAAATGCTCTAACGTGCATATATCCATTCCAGTAGAATATTTAGAAAAATAACGAACAAAGACCCGTGATGAACTAGGAATCGTTGATTTCATCGCTCTTCTTTATTCCTCTGTGGCCCAA
Source organism: Rhorus exstirpatorius (assembly GCA_963564615.1). NCBI lineage: Eukaryota > Metazoa > Arthropoda > Insecta > Hymenoptera > Ichneumonidae > Rhorus > Rhorus exstirpatorius. The sequence continues at coordinate 26,154,831 of OY751316.1, read as the reverse complement.
TTGAATATTTCAGGTAACTCGACTCGTAATTCTATCTATAATATTTTTATTATCAGCTCTGAGGGATTTGCAGTTTTTTTTTTTTTTTGGTTGGGAAACGTATTTTGTTATAGTCGGTAATTCTGCCGGCTGCTCCAATATCGAAAGGGATTTTATTTTTTATTCCAGTCCTATTTCAACAAACGCATCAAATCAATCATGGAACATCCGAGAAGACCAGTTTCCTGCGGTCTGGATTTTTGTGCTGCGCCAGATCTGAATAATTGCATTATCGGAGCAGACTCAACGAAGTAAGTCAAAATCGCCTGAAATACTCGACAAAAAAAATCATATTTATCAGTTATTCAGTAATGAATTAAATATCATTAGTACAATGAATTAAAAATATCGAGAAACCGTCGAACTTCTCAACTTTTTATCCAATCGACGATCTATTTACTTTTATTTATTAATCTCTATGATAAATATTAATTTTTTTTTTTTTTTTCATCCCAAAAGCCTATAAAATTTTATTAAATTTATTCGTTGATATACCAATTGGAATTGGATATATTTTTGTTTCCGGATTTTTTAAATTGAAACAAAATAATAATGAAGCTACGAGACCGAATATGCAATTTATGATTATAAAGATTAGCAAAGTACAGGATCCTAGAATTATTACCGATGCCCTGTACGCTTGTGCCAATTGAAAGGTCCTGGAGTTTAAAAACTTTTATCCTGCCGCTAGGTTTGAATTTATATGCGTGCCATTGGTACATCCGCTTCTCAAACGAGAATTTGTATCCGGAGTAGCCAAGAATAGACCGGGACCGTTTACGCGACCCGACATGATTCTGAGCAGCGGAGGTGGGTTGAATTCGCCCATAAAGTACATCACTGTCGAATCGGACATCGTTATGATTAAGTTTTTTTTTTTTTTTTTTCCCCCCCCCCCTTTTCAGACTGGAACGCTCTGGTGGTTGGAAAATTGTCACCCTATATCGATGTCGATTCACCGTTTTTGGAGATCAAGAAAAACAACGAACAGGCTCTCCATCAGGAGTTGACTCTCGCGTCGCATCTAGGTCTGCCCGCTATAACATTCAAGCTCAGGGGAAATATAAATGATAATGCGAATCTGGCAAGGATTATCTATGACAAACTCAGCAAAACTATGTTTCAGGTATGCGGAGAATAATGCAATTTTCTTTTCACACAATTGGGAGTTTGCATGAAATTTTTTTATTTCATAATCTGGTAGTTTAGAAAAAATCATTTAGTACGTATTTTTTAATTTTTTATTTGAATCAAAATTGCCGCTAATATAACGAATTGAAAACTACAACAATATGACGTCACACATGTTACGATATATCTATATATATCGAAATCCGTGAAATTAAATTGCCTATAACATGTGCATCTATCAGTTTTAACGAAAAATAAAAAATACGTCCTCATTATTTTTACTTACTCTACATTATGCGCCCGAATTAAAAAAAAAAAATTTCATGCCAACTCCCAATTATCAGCGCCAATCTCAGTCCAACTTGTATAATTATTGAATTATCTTTTTTATATTTTATTTCATGATTAATATCGGCCCTCGACGCGATAGCCTCATTCGCCAGTAGTGTGTTTTTTTTTTGCATAACTTTGTCAAGTTTTTTACAAAATAATATAATTCAAAACAGCATTGTATATTCCTTTAGTTATTTACTAACAATATCCTTACATTGCACATCGTGCTATCAAACATTTATCTCTTAATCTTCATTTATTCCGCTGCTCCCAACTCTTTCTCTTTCTCTTTACTCATTTTTTTAAATACAAACCTCTTCTATTTCCGTGTAGTAATCGTACATTCTTTTTTTGTATTTTCCCACACAGTATATTTATCATTTCTACCTTTATTGCCCATTCATAAATTCCCTCCATCCGCTCCTCTGCATTCTCGCTATCTCCGTTACTAACTCTCTACCTTTTTTACATATTAAGAAATGCTTCGAGGCCTCATCTTGTCCTTTACACATCCTGCACTTGCAATTCTTCTCTCCTTTTTTTTCCGCCCTTCCTATATATTGCCACATCTTAACCTTGCCCACATTTCTTTTCCCCTTCCATTCAGTATTTTCAAGGCATATCATCCTTCCCAATAACGTATTTGTACATGGCGTTACATGACCATTTTCTCATTTTTTCCTCTTAGAATTTCCTTTTTTAAGTTTTTTTTAGCCCCTCGTTTTATTCTTTTCTCTATTCTTTCCACATCTCTTCGTTCCCTTATCATCGTTATTATGTCTTCTATTTCCATATCCTTTAGAACTTTAACTAAATTCTTCCCTCATTCTACCGCAACATCATCCGCATATTTTATCGCAAAAATATTTTCCTTTCCTATCACGACTCCTCCCTCATTTTTTTCTTTCTCACCTATCTCTCCAAATCATCTACACACAAATCAAATAAATACCGCAATTATTAGAGCATATCCTTGCCTCACATCTTGCCTTGTTTTAAAACTTTCACTGATTGTCCCTTTGTGCTTGCATCTATTCTCTCTTTTTTTTTTTTTCCTGGCCTCATTCGCCAATTTTCGCCCAACTGTTCGTGTCATTCGCGCATTTTCGTTGCTGATCGCTCGTCGATATATCGAATGATTGCAATTAAACATTACGTTATACCATAGGTTTGGGTACAAATTCCGATGGAAAATCCCGCTAAGCGAGCTCTGTCTTACAGAGGAGTTGAAAACGTCGATGTCGAGAGTCCCTGGGAATGGTGGAATTCCTTCAGATCACTCTGCGATTTTGATAAAAAATTGGGCGTTGCTCTGATCGTAAGTCACGATCTTCCCGAATCCGAGGAACTCGAGAGATGGCTCGGCGAGCCCGTGAAATGCTTAATTTTACCAACAACATTATTTATCACCAATAAAAAAGGATATCCCGTATTGAGCAAGGCGCATCAACATTTGATTAAAAAATTCGCCGCTTTTGAAATACAATTCATACTGACGGGCGCTAATCGCTACAAGAGTATGGGATGCTATCATCACTATCTGAATCATCTGTGGAAGGTAATTGATATTGCTACAATTATCAAGGCTTTAATGTAAAAAAAAAGAAACAAAAAAAAAATACGCACATTGAGAGGAAAAAGAAAATTATACAATCTTTCCACGAGCAGGCTATGTTAATTATCCTCAATTGGGAGTATAAATGAAATTTTTTTTATTTCAAAAACTGGTAGTTTAGGAAAAAACATTTAGTACGTATTTTTTATTTTTTTATTTGAATCAAAATTGCCGTTAATATAACAAATTGAAAAATATAACATTATGATGTCACGCATGTTACGCTATATCTATATATATGAAAATCCGTGAAATTAAATTGCCTATAACAGGTGCATCTGTCGTTTTTAACGAAAAATAAACAAATACGTCCTCATTATTTTTACTTACTCTGCATTATGCGCCCCAATGATTGAAAAGAAAAATTTCATTCATACTCCTAATTCGGTCCAATGATCGTGCAGTCAATATAACGAAAGATGAATAATTAGCGATTAATCCAAAGAGCTTCTAGCTTGAGCTAGAATGAAAACTCATCATGAAATTTTAAAGGAAAGAATTTTCATCCTCCATGTTGATGGTATTTTTGTTCTTCGCACCAAATCGACATTGATTAGAATCTAAACCGAATATTTAATGCTCGCTCTTGGCCAAGATTTTGGGGGAGAAAAAAAAATTATCTTCGTCTCAATCATTCGTGTTTATTACCAGAATGGCGATTCTGGTGGAGCTGTCGAAATTTTCGCCAAAGGATACGAGGATTATGTCCAGTGTCCGCTGCAGCCTCTGATGGATAATCTCGAATCTCAAACGTACGAGGTTTTTGAAAAAGATCCCATCAAATATACCGAGTATCAGAATGCTATTCTAAAAGCAATCGCGCACCTCGGACACGGAAAGAATTTTCAGGATCGACCAATGCAAGTGTTAACATCTTGACAAATTATCGTATACATTTTTTTTTTTTTTTCTTTCTCGAGATATTCCGTGAACAATATATATATATTTATATTTTTTTTTCTTCTTTTTACAGAATCGTGATGGTCGTCGGAGCTGGACGAGGACCACTCGTTCGAGCTGCTCTCAATGCTTCGGCAATGGCTAAAAAATCTGTCAAGATCTATGCTGTGGAAAAAAATCCCAACGCCGTTCTCGCGTGAGATTACATTTTTGATTCAAGGAAGAGAGAAAGAAAAAAGTTATCAATTAGGAATTATTAAAAATTTTTTTTTTTTTCTCTCTCTCTCTCTCTCTTTCTCTATTTAACTGCAAATTAATAAGAACGAAAAATAATAATTAATTTCCAATGTACAGCCTTCAGGCACTGAAAGACGAGATGTGGCGAGACGCGGTGACTGTCGTTTCTTGCGACATGAGAGAATGGCAAGCGCCTGAAAAAGCAGATATTTTGGTGTCCGAACTTTTAGGTTCGTTCGGTGATAACGAATTGTCACCGGAGTGCCTGGACGGTGCTCAGCGTTTTCTCAAAGGTACAACGAATACTATTTTTGCTATTGAAAAAAAAAACATTATTAAATCGATATTTTAACGGTAAGAAAAAGAAATTAAAAAAAAAAAGATTTAAAAAATTGTGCAAGAAGAAAATGAAATGGATGGGAAATTTTCAGACGACGGTGTGAGCATACCGAGCTCTTACGCGTCCTACATAAGTCCCATACAATCGTCAAAGCTGTACAACGAGGTGAGACAGTGCAGGGACAAAGACAAGAGTCCTATTGCTCATCTCGAGACACCCTATGTCGTTCATCTCCAGAATAAATACATCATTGCGGAGCCTCAACTGCTATTTTCGTTCAAGCATCCAAATCGAGGTATGCACCGAAAAAAAGTGTGAAAAAACAATAATTTTTTTTTTTTCCCCCTCTCAAAATACATTAGAAAAACTGCAATTACAGATATGGATTAGTAATTTGGTAAATGAGGTCGTTGATAGACAAAAATTTAGCATAATGAAGCAATATATCGTGAAATGGTGAAATTTTTTTTTTTTAAACAGCAATTGGATGATATCACTTGCTTAATGAAATAAGGTCGTAAGTGCCATTATACGAATTTTTCCCCATTGCTTAAATCGGGAGGCCGTATAATTTTGTGGGCTTTTACGCGAATCGGGTAAAAATATGTTCGAAAACGTTAAAATTGAAATTTAGCCAATTAAAACCAGAAGGTCGTGAATACCTGAAAATTAAAAAAAAAAAAAAGAAAACTAAAACGAGAAGGTCGTAAGCGCCCGAAAATATTTTTAAAAAAAGAGAAAACTTCAAACCGGAAGGTCTTATACGCCGTAAATTCGAAAAAAAAAAAAAGGAAAACCTAAAACGAGAAGGTCGTATCTTGGGCGGATACGTCCTTTGAGCATTAATCCTTCTTAAATAAGAATCTAAAACCAGAAAATCATGTCCGCCAACACACGACCTTCTGCTTTTAGGTTTTAAAATTCCTAATTCTCAATTATTCGTGCGTTTGAATCATTTTTTACAACAGAGGATGGGAAAAAAGAAGATCTTATGGCACCTAAAATCGCTTTTTTGGCGCTTACGATCTTATTCCCATTGCACACGCGATATAATTACTTTTTTTTTTCTCTTCAAGGATGTACCGGCGTTAAAAAAAATCGTTGAAAAAAAAAAAAAAAAAACATTGCTTTTGTATGAGTTTCAGCAGTTAGACTCTGGATTGCAACTCGAAAAGTTTCAATGTCACCCATTGACCAGTTTTATCGATATATATATCTTAAAGAATAGCATTTTCGTTCGTGATAATTTTTTTTTTTTTTGCGCTTGGTTAAAGAAATTTATGAAAATTCTCATTAATTAATTTAAGAAAAATTTATTTAATTGATATAATGAAAAACAAAAAACAGTATCAAACGAATTTAATAAGTTTGAACTCTTGAGACTCTGCGCTGGATAGCCAATGCCATTAGTTGTAGTTGGAAATTTAGATCTTGCGGATGTACGGGTCTTTTTTGTTTTTTTTTATTTTTGTTTTTTTTAATCGGTCTTCTTTTCTGAAAGTCTTTTTATTTTTTTAACTTTCAGACGAGATTATCGACAACAACAGATGCGAGGTGAGAAAGTTCAGCGTCAAACAGAATTGCGTGTTGCACGGATTCGCCGGTTACTTCGACGCCGTATTATTCGATAATATACAATTGAGCATCCTACCGAGTACTCACAGTCCCGGAATGTTCAGCTGGTTTCCGATATTCTTTCCCATTCAGGTTCGTCTCCATCAAGAAAAAAAAAAAAAAAATGAATGAAAAAAAATCATAAAAATCTTTTGTAACATTTCTCTCTCTCTCTCTCTCTCTCTCCCCCCACAGGAACCTTTGCATCTGAGAGCGGGCGATGAATTGGTCGTTAATTTTTGGAGACGATGCAACACGAAAAAAGTTTGGTACGAGTGGTGCGTTAGCCGACCAGCACCCGGAATTATTCACAATCTTAACGGAAGATCCTACACAATCGGTCTTTGATTTTATCCTTTACCTTAAAATTTTTTTTTCTATAGCCATCAGATTATTTTTTTTAATTTTTATTTTATTTTTTTCACTACTTTTTGGACGTCTTCAGTATTAATCCATTGACGAAGTCCCGGCCGTTATTACAAAGCAACAAAAAAAAAAAAATCATTTTCAGTTCTCATTTTTCAAACAATCATTTCTGGGGCAAACGAGCGTGTTGAACCAACTCGCAAAGTAATTGTTTCAAGATACAAAAGACCCGTGAATTTCGCTGCGAAGTAATAGCCGTGTTTCCTCAACCGTTTACCTTTGTTCTTTTTTTCTTTTGCTCATCAATAAAAAAAAAAAAAAAAAAAAAAAAAGAACAAAAGGAATACGATTACTCGATAATCGTTGATTCAACGTACAAAATGAAATAAAATTCATTCCGACAATTGCATATAAAATGAATATCATGAAAATGAATATAGAATAATAATGATAAATGAAGAACGAGTTTTGTGATAATTCTTGGAGGATCAATGATCAATAAAATGTTGGCATCGCCAGGCGACAAGATTCTTAATCCTCTCTATCTCTCTCTCTCTCATTCTCACTCTCGAAGGGCAGCATCCGAGCTGTGTAAAAGTAAAAAAGAAAAAGAAAACGTTTGTAGGGTCAATACGAATTATTTTTCATCGTGTCTGGTAAGTCGATCTCTTCGTAAATTATATTCGCATCCTTGAAGAAACGAGGGGTCAATGGAATTTTTAAAACAGCGATAAACGAGAATTACGTTTTATCGGCCTCGGAACGTTTACGTCCCGATGACTTTTCTTGACCTCACGTGATCGTTTTAACAGCTCTCTGGCCTCAATATCCATTTATCTCGTTTATAAGCTATATTTTTTCTAATTCTCGAATTTGCGACGATGACAATTATTTGAATATTACTTATAATTATTATCATTATTTCTTTTATTTATTGAATTTTTATTATTGAATTTTCTTTTTAACTTGAAGTTTTTACCTCATTGGTCGAAAAAAAAACTGGTAATTAAAATAAATTTTTGTATTTGGCTCAAGTACGATCAAAAATTTCCTCTTACCGCACACAACTTGTTGGCTAAAAATTAAAAAAAAATTCTATAACTTTTCATTATATATATCAGAGTGGTCCTTATCTTGGGTTGAAATTTTTTTTTCACAAATTCAGTTCTCAGTTCGACCCCGAATGGTTAAAAAAAAAAGAAGGTCTGAAAAAGCTGTGGCCTGCAAGTTAACGGCAAGGGGAGTGCCCGGCAAGCACGAAATGGTCAAAAAAGGCATTTTATGCTGCAGTAATGTTTTTTTTTTGTCCATTTATGAGGCATTTTTTTTACAAACACTGTTTAATTATCGTCATGGTCATTCAAGATTATTGGAATTATCAATTAAATATGTTAGAATTTAAGGATTTATCAAAAACACATGATTAGGCGGTGGGATTTCAAAGGTAAAGCAATTAAAAAATGATACGCAGAATAAATTGTTTTGAATTTATTGATTAAAAAATGTTGAATCAACGTACACCTGTGACACAATTATTAAATGTAAAATTTTTAATTTTCCACGACAGTTCGTTTGTTAGCACTCGGGATTAATATATGTATTAAATATTTAATATATGTATTAAATATTTAATATATGTATTAAAAATTTCGGAGGGATTGAGAATAGTTGAAGGTTTAAGAGTAGTCAATGATACTGCAGAGAGAGAGAGAGAGAGAGAGAGAGAGAGAGAGAGGTTCGTCTAATAGAAGAGTACAACAATATTCTGACCAGAAACGAATATCAGAAGCAATTTGTACCGCAGGTTCTTGAAAATCCCGAACGCTAACAAAAGAACTGTTATGAAAAATTAAAAATGTTACATTTAATAATTGTGTTGTAGGTGTACGTCGATGCAATAGTTTTTTTTTATCAATAAATTCAAAAGAATTTCTTCTGCATATAATTTTTTAATAATTTTACCTTTGAAATCCTAATAATGTGTTTTTGATAAATCCTTAAATTCGAACATATTTAATTGATGATTTCAATAATCTTGAATGACTATGACGATAATAAAACGGTTTGTAAAAAAAATGCCTCATAAATGGAAAAAAAAAACATCGCCGCAGCCTTTTTTTTGACCATTTCATGCTTGCCGGCACCCCTTGGCCGTTAACTAACAGGCCCACAGCTTTTGCAGATCTTTTTTTTTAACCATTTGTGGTAGAACTGAGAACTGAATTTGTAAAAAAAAATTTCAACCCAAAATAAGGACCACCCTAATGCATATACATAAATACGTATTTTTTTTTGTATAATTATATAAAAAAAATTTAATACCTCAAATTGCTATCGATTATAATTTTTCAAAAAAAACAAAAAATCGATAAAATTTCCTTGGCAAATTGAACAGAAAAAGAAATTATGTAAAATTCTTAGCTCGGGGATATTCGAGAGTTTTGAATTTTTCTCGTGCGTTTATCGATTGTTCGGCCGATAAGAGGGGTCTCGATGATTACGAAACGGCGCTCTCTTGCGAGAGAGTTCACTCTGGAATTAGGGGGGGGGGGGGGGGGGGGGGCGACTCGAGCCCGAAGCTCGCGTGCTCTTCTCTTCATCATTCGTTTGGCTCACGGCGTGCGTAGTTGTGTATATGTGTGTGTGTACACGCGCGTTCACGCGCTTTTCATCATTACCAAAATAATCCAGCGCAGTGTAAGAATGAAAAAAAAAAAAATCACGCTTGTACAGAAATTTGATAATTTTTTTTTTTGTGTCTAATTGTAGCATTTTCGCTCGAGAATGGCACAATTGGTGACGCAAGCGGTGAGAACAACCATTAGAACCCTCGGTGGTGGTACTGGATGTACGAAAATTCTGAATATCGGCGAAACCGGAACTGCGAGATCCTCGCTTTTTTACTTCCGGTCGATCGTCACGACACCAGCCACCAGAGCAGTCGGTTAGATTGATTTATTGTTTTTTTTTTAAATTATATATCATCAATATGTGCACGTATCATAGAAAAAAGTTTAATAACCATTTTCATTCAGTACTTTTACAATAAGAATAGCGATAGAATTTTTTTTTTTTTTTTTCAAGATCTAGGCATATTAATTACATTTGATTTTGCATAAAATCTCGTTGATTGAAGTTTTAATAATAATTATTCAATTAATTCTCGCCAAAGTTCGTTCAATTTTTGAAAATATTTATGAATTTACCGAATCAGATATGCTCCACGGAAGTTTATCGTTTGATTATTATAATGCCAATTAAGTATGCTTGAATGTTCAAACCGACGATTCAATTGGATACATGCAATTAGCCTCTGTATTTTTTTTTGTAATGAATGCTTGAATATGACAAAAAATGAATTCGTGGGAAAAAAAAATGTTTATAATCATATCACTGAGGATTAATGAAAATTCAGTAAGATTAATCCATCAAACTCACCATAAATTTTCAATTAACAGAGAGATTGTACGCTGACTCGCACGAGTGGGTCGTGGTAAATGGAAAAATCGGCACAGTAGGAATCTCGGATTACGCTCAGGAGGCTCTCGGTGATGTTGTTTTCGCTCAATTGCCGGATATTGGATCTTCGGTAAAAAAGAACGGTCAGTATGCCCAATCGTTTCTAAAGATTCGCCAAAAGCTATATTATACCAGGGCATTCGTTGTTTGGGGGCCAAGTTCCCGAGTGGAAAAACTATTTCAAAATAATTGAAAACAAAAAAAAAAAACCCATAATTTTTGCAGAATTTTATTTTGGCGCTAGATGGCGCCCCACGGGAGTTGAATTTTTTTCATTTGAAATACACGTGTTTTTTACAATTTTTCGGACTTTAATTTATCGCTATGCTCACTATATCTGTAAAAATCCTAAACTGGTAGAAATTCACCAACAATTGGGAGTATAAATGAAATTTTTTATTTCAAAATCTGGTAGTTTAGGAAAAAAATATTTAGTACGTATTTTTTATTCTTTTATTTGAATCAAAATTGCCGTTAATATATCAAATTGAAAAATATAACATTATGACGTCACACATGTTACGTTATATCTATATATATATCAAAATCCGTGAAATTAAATTGCCTATAACAGGTGCATCTGTCATCTTTAACGAAAAATAAAAAAATACGTCCTCATTATTTTTACTTGCTCTACATTATGCGTTTCTATGATCGAAAAAAAAAGTTTCATTCATACTCCTAATTATAACCATTCTTCAAGGAAAAAAAAAACCTCGTTTTGACGGAGTCGTACATGTTTTTTTTTTTTTCTTAATTTATGTTTTTTCGCTGTTTAATCATTATCGGCTTAATATACCGTTAATTAACTTTATGGATGGATGAAAAATTTTATGTATACATGTACGACTCTGTCAAAACGAGGTTTTTTTTTCCTTGAAGAAGGGTTACAATTGTTAGTGAATTTCTACCAGTTTAGGATTTTTCCAGATATACCGAGCATAGTGATAAATTTAAGTCCGAAACGTTGTAAAAACTCGTGTATTTAAAATGGAAAAATTCAACCAAAATGAAAAAATTTAGCCAACATGAAAATCTGACAAAATTATGCGTTTTTTTTTTTTCAATCATTTTGAAATAGTTTTTTCACTTAGGAACTTTGATTTCCACAAAAAATTCAAATAACGAACGCCCTGATTTTTTTTTTTAAATATATGCGTGAACACGTATTTTTTAAGTTTGCCACGAAAAATCCAATTGAAAAAAACTCAAGAGATTTTTAAAAATGCTTTCGTGACCGGGCAAAAAAAAAAAATTGTGCTATCAATCCCCTTTGGGATTTTTGATAAATTTTTTCCATTTTTTTTTTTTATTTTTTTCCAAAAACCTGCCGTACAGCTTTTGTGGATCGTTTAAAAAAAAAAGAAAAAAGAAAAAAAGAAAGCCTTCATTTACTTTCAGACGAATGCGGAGCTTTGGAATCCGTGAAAGCAGCATCCGAGGTGATAAGTCCGGTGAGCGGAGTCGTGGTCGAGTCCAACGAGGCGGTGGTGAGCAAGCCCGGCCTCGTGAATACCTCGTGCTACGAGCAAGGCTGGCTCTTCAAAGTGGAATTGAAAAATCCCGAGGAGATCAAGAGTCTCATGGACGAGAAATCCTACGGCGAGTACTTAAAGTCAGATCCGCACTAATTCGAATCTAATTTAACGATAAAACGAAAAAAAAAAAAAAAGAATATACTTTTACAGTTTTTTTTTCCCCTTTGAAACCAAAGAATCGATTGTTCGAATGTAAATAATAAAAAAAAAAATTATATTTTGCAATTTTCAATAATTTTTGCGAGCAAACATTTAAATTATATGAAATCCGAGCAATGGAGAAAATTTTCTACGTCCATTCGTTTGTCATTTGTATTTTGTTTTTTTTTCCCTCAAATTTTTCATCGATGCGTAAAGTTTAGTTTCAAGAGCGCATCTTGCTGAGGCCAGTGGTTGTATTTTTTTTTTTTTCTTTCTTTTACACTAGGGAGAATAACAACCAGTGCGATTAGAACAAAGTAAAAAGAAAAAAATTATATATACATGGTTTGAAGACGTGGTTAGGCATTAACGAATCCAAGGATTGCGTGATAACATCCGCCATTTATGTTAATTAATAAATTTATATTTACAATCAATCGTGAATGTTGTTGGTTGGTTTTTTTTTTTTTTGTTGTTTCTTCTACATAATGTACATTATTGACCCAGCTCTCCACGGCCAGTTCCAACAACTCGTCAAAACTCCACTTTCCTGCTTTGCTGAAAAATTTATACGTTCTTTATTACTCTATATGTGTATTTTTTTTTTAAATTTATATATATATGTATGTATAGATTGATTTTCGTTTATCGCCGTACGCGCCATTTGTATTTGGATCTTGGTAATCATATCGATATATATATAAATATATATATATATATATATATATATATATATATATATATATATATATGTGTGTGTATGTTAAATTAGAGCATTTTGCCAATTATATAATTGGTACCTGTACATCAATTATTTCACGCAATGTACAATAAAACACCGTAGATATTTCTTGTATACTCGCTAAAAGTTTACAATTTGTCGATTGAACAATTTCGTAAACGGAGTCGATCGGACGATTATTAAAACAGGATGGACGCGGTTGTGTGACAAACATGACTTTGTTTTTTTTGTTTTTTTTTTTCGTTCTTTTGGGATTTTTTTCTCTTTTTTTTTTCAAAATATTTTTATTATTGCCGCGTGATTCCAAAATTATCAGATCGGCCACGTTCGACACTTTGATCGAAGAAGGATAAAGCATTAATTAATAACAAATAAAAAGACGACTTATGGAGGTAAACTAATCTTTCAACCCAAACAGCAAAACGAATCCTTCGCCCATTCTATATCCTCTCTGTCTCGTTATCGACGAACGAGCGTTTATGCAAAGTGTATTATTATTATTATTATTATGTGCAATTGTGGGTAACTATTGAAAAATTCCATCGACTCGAAGCGAGTTGCTATCTGGGTTTTTTTTTTTTTTTTTTTATATTCTCTGAGGTATGTGGTTACTGAAGATGTAAAAGTATAAAAACTTGATACACTTGTATGGAGGTAGTCATTTTGTGTCAGAGTCCGAAATTTTCGACGATTGATAGAAATATATTTGTGTGTATATGAGTAAAAACATCAATTATCGGCCAAGTTTGGGCTTCACTATCAGGAATCTTTTTGTAAGTTACGCAGTTTGGTGTCTCTGTGTTGAAAAACACGTGCCATAATTTTTTCAGATCTTTTTCTCCATTTTTTATTTTACATTTTAAGAATCTCATGAGTGTTTTCAGAGATCCCAACATACGTTATGTAAAATTTTCTCAGCTTTCTGAAACAAAAAAATATGGAAATTTTTTTTTAGCTTTGGGCAATGGCGAAAAAACGACTTTTCAGATTATAATCTTGATTTTGAGAGTTTTCTACGCGTATATTAATTAGGCTATATTTTTTTCGGAAAGTTGAGATTTTTGTTACAAAAAAAATAGAGAATTGGTTTTTTTTTTCAAATTCAAGCCAATTGGAGGAAAAAATTATGGCACGTTTAAAAAAAGATCCCCGATAGTGAAGCCCAAACTTGGCCGATAATTGATTTTTTTACTCATATACATATATATGTATATCAGGGTGGTCCACATTTTCATTTGTTTCGTTTCAAGTTTTTTTTTTTTTTTTATTAGAGAAAATATCCTCAAAATAGAAAAATACTTCGCATTACATTTTTTTTCTCTTTCGAACTTCATGATAGTTTATATAATTATTTTGCAAAATTCATTATCGATGCTATCCCAAATTTCAACTGAAAATATCAAAAATCATACGAGTACTTTTTTAAATTCGTTATATATTTTGTAGTTACGAATTTAAAAAAAAAAAAAAAATGAAATTTATAGTTAAAAAATTCGTAAAACTTGGAGAATTTAGAGGGAAAAAAATCGTCAAATTGGAAGAACGGAAAAAAAAATTCGAACGAACCATCCTGATATACATACATCTCAGGGGTTTGCCGTATCTGCGATTTTTTTTTTGTTTCATGAACCCGGTCGATTTGAGAATTTGGAAAAACCGACGTAAAAGTTTGATCTCCTCAAAGATTTTTCTTTCTTTTTCTTTTTTGTTTCTCAAGCGAGTTTTACAGGTCGACGAGGATCCTCGCTCTCGTGCTTCTCGCGTGAGAGTATATGAGGGCGAATGAACGGGGAAAAAAAAAAAAAAAAAAAAAAATTCTCGGCTAAACGATAAAAAATTTAACGATATACAAGAGAGTGATATTACAGTATCCTCGTATAATCATGATAATCCGAGGATCTTTGTGTCATCAAATCGCAAGACATTCAGGTACATTCTCCCGTTGCGCGTTTTTTTTTCCAACTCTAAAATTCACAAAACGCAACGTTTATGGCTTTTTTTTTTGTCTATCGAAGAAAAGAGCGCAGGATCGTCGTAGCCCCGATCGTCAAGCAAAAAAAGAAAAAAAAAAAAATTAAAAAAGTATCCTTGATTCTTGATTTCTAGTGCGTACAATGATAAAAATCGATGGCTCAAGTGTACATTCGTCGTTTTTTTTTCATCTCCTTCTCGTGTTCTCTTTCTCTCTCATCGACAGCCTTTCACAGCACTGAGAAAGAATTTGTCCAAGCACTGGACAATGATAATTATTAATAATAATCTATCAATGAAAAATAAACTAAGTTTCACTTAATCTTCTCTCTCTTTCTCTCTCTCTCTCTCTCTGGTAATCTTAACATTTAGTAAATATATCTCGTTATAATTAACAACTGCGATAAGACAATGATGCGATCTTACAAGGTAATATAATCGTTGATAGTAATAATTAATATTAATTAATATTTTAATAGCTAGACAGTATAGGACCACGTAAACCTTGCTCCAATGATTCATCTGTTGTTTTCTTTTTTTTTTTTTTTATTTTTTATTATTTCATTCTTAAATATAAGTGTTGTTCTTTTATTTTTGTTTCATTATGGTACAATATACAGTAGTAAAATATTTTATCGCAATTTCGTGGTTATTTCGATTTTTTGTTTTGTTTTTGTCCGCCACCTATTTTGAGAAAAAAAAATCATAATAATAATAATAATAATAATAATAAAGAGATACATTGAATAAGATTGTTAGTGTTTCGTTTTTGTTTTTTTTTTTTCTTTTCCTAAAAATTAGTGAAGACATTAAGTAGCTAACGATGTTTTTGTTTTCTTCTTCTCCCTTCAGTAAGCAACAGAAATATATATATATTTTTATTTCATTAAACTATACACAAAATATTCTTAATTACATATTTAACATGATTTCATCGTCTGGTAATCTATACAACGTAAATTGGAATGTGTTAACTAGTATTTACACGGTAATAGTAGCCCTGCTTGTTGTGCAAGTGTGAGAAAATGCAGATTTTATTTCGTTTGTTTGTTTGTTGATTTTTTTTTTTTTTTTTTTCGTAGGAAGTTCCAAGGATTCCCAGATGGGCCCGTGCGACGAACACGCTCGTGCGTGGAATAATTATTTTTCGTTCACATAATTTTTCTCAAATTATCCGCGCCTCGAACGTCGTGTGTCATTTTGGTTTTTTTTTTTTTTTTCTTTTTCTCGCATCGCATGCAATTTCACTGTCACTCAAGTATGCCCGTTGAATCCCCTCTTGCAATTAGCGCGAACGGCCATTGGAGCTCGAAAATCTCTTTGCTTCTCGTATCGTTTTTTTTTTTTTTTTTAATTTTTTTCTTTTCTCTACCTTCTTTCCTTCTTTTTTGCTTTTTAAAATAACAAATCCCGTATCTCAGGGATATTTGATTTCAGTGAGAGCAAGGCTTCAGTGGTATGCTTAAAAATAAACGCCTCTATTTCTTGTTTTTTTTTTTTTTAATATTTCTTTTTATTAAAAAAATAGCTTTTTTACTTATTTAGACAAAAGTTGCCTGCCCTTTGACCAATATCTCTTTTTTTTTTTTCGTTTTGTTTTGTTTTTATGTCTCCGTTTCTTTTTTTCTTTCTTTTTTTTTTTTTACCTTTAAACCCACACTTTGTACTGTTTTCAAGGCATCTCGCTTACTGGTTTTCCCTGCGCTTTGTGTGTCTGTATTTGTTATCATCATCATCATCATCATTATTATTATTATTATTGTTTGTTTTTTTTTTCCTTTTTAAGCCCCATCGCGCGATAAATCTACGCGAGGCATTATAGATCTGACGCGCGGGGTGGCCTCATTCACCCGTGGATACATCTCTAAAACTTCAACATCAAATATAGAAAATATATGTCGTTATGTTTTTTTTTTTTTTTTTTTTATATTTAGTAGATACCCATCTTCTTCTTGCTTTTCCTTTCTTTCTTTTATTTTACATACACCATGTATATATGTAAATTATTCGTCTACGCTTGATTTGTTTTTTTTTTTTTTCTTTGTCTTTAATTGGGTATATCGCAAATTTTAGGGAACATTTTTTTCTCCCCCCCCCCCCCCGCCCTTCTTTCTTCCCATTCTTTGGGCGTGATTTGTTATTTTTTCCTATTCTTCAAGGATATCGGCCATACAGTTCGAAAAAGTAGTAAATAAAAGGAAAAAAAAAACTTGTCCCGAGGAGCGCTTGCGTTGATTATTTCACGCTCGATCTGACAAACGTGGGATGGAATATGAAAAAAAAAAAAAAAAAAAAAAATTATCATCAAATTAAATTGTCCAACTTGCCTGCCAATTGTTTCGAGTGATAAATTTTTTTTTTCCATTTCGAAATATCTTGCCCGGGAATCATTAAGAATTTTCCGTAATACAAAATGACGAACGGTGAAAAAATTTATAATTTAATCCTTCGTCCACGGTTTGAGAAAAACAAACTGTAGAGGCAACTTTTTTTGTTCTTTTTTTATTTGCTACTTTTTGAAAATATCCGCGATGGCACAATGTATCCTTGAGAGGGCAACTCGCCGCTTCGTTTCCACTTACCGAAAAAGAAAAATCGCACCGACGAACATTTTGTGAGATGCGGAAAAAAGAAACGAAAAAATTGCGAGAGACAACGTTTTTTTCTCCAAAGTAAAAGGATACAATTTTTTGTGTTTTCAAAAATAGCGCTTCTCTCGTAATTTCGTTATTTACAATTCTGAATACTTTTTTTTTTTTTTTTTTATATCGGAAAAGTATTTCTAGCGTACTCACGTACGGGGAGTATCGATGAAGAATTTTCGTTTTTTTTTGGTCAACAAAAAAAAAAAAAAACATACGAAACCCGTTTTTCCGACTTTAAAGCGTGCACAGAGACCCCCTCGGGGGGGAGAATTCCTCGATTAATTCTGTGCGAGTGAAAATAACGCGAGAGTCCCCCTGCGCGCTTTGACTTGGTCCGATCGCACGAGTGACTTCTCGCTCTCGTAATTTTTCATAATTCTTTTGGATTACCCTTGAGGACTTGTTCTTCTCATTTCGGTGTGAGAACGGGAGAAAAGAAGAAAAAAAAAGGTTATTTCTTGATTACTGCCGGGAATTTTGAAGATAACGGGGTGGCTATAGCTACGAATTTACCAGTTTCACGAGCCGATAAACCGATTCCC